>JBCAQO010000059.1:0-43978 GCA_039111635.1 Heterobasidion occidentale | reverse complement strand
CACCCTCCCTATTCTGGAAGTCAATTGCAATCGGTTGGGGGACAGTGACGAGCGCGCCCTCCAGACTCTCCCAGAAGTCCAAGCCATATTTTTCTGGCCTGAGCGTCGCATTGACGACATCGATCCTAGAAATATTGTTCGGCACCCCTAACCAGCCATCTGCACCTGCATCAAGCGCACTAAGAGCTTGCGTTGGCGGGAAGCGGTCGCGGCCAATCACGATGGGTCTGACAGTATTGTTTGACGAGATAATCGTGATATTCACCGGAGATGTGAGCTCAGTACCAAAAAGGTTGTTTGGAGAAGAAGAAGAGCGGAATTCGGTGACCCGAGCGGTAAGAGATATGGAGTCCCCAACTGCGACCGAGGAGAGGACGCTGGCTGAAGAGGTAAATACACTCAGGCCTGGAGAGTGTCGAGTGTCCCATGAGGTCTTTCCTGCGAGCCAAAATCCACTAGAACCCTAGGCGAACATGAGTATACCCCGAACCTATGCACTTTCTATTAGCCAGACCGGCGCACCTTTGCGGAAACTACGCCAGTGATGTTCGACAAAGTTTGCCCTGTGAATGCAGACTTGAAAGCAACACCCTGTATTTCGTCAATCGTGACAGCAGATGACGTAGTTGGCCAAGAGACGAGCAGGAGGGCGGCGAGAGAGGCGAGAACCATGGCTGCTTGACCGCGGTCTGGTAAGCACCACACAAAGTCCAACTACGGCGGGTCACTCCCATGTTATAAATCTCTTTATATACACAAGACGACTCCCAATGTGAGGCCTATCGGATATAGCACTCGTACCTGTTGAACGTGCACATGGGCGGTGTGGTAAAAGTTGGCGATGGATGCAGTTATCAAGGCACGCGCAGACACCGTTCACGTACCATGTTCATGTTCCTCTCCTGAATCCGCGAGTTTGGTGTATCGTGCGGACACATGAGAGGACATGTCATGAGGGCGTCGAAAGTTGACTTTAGGTATGAAGAAAACGCTAATGGACAACTGTGGACGCCTGTGGGCGACGTGTTGTGACCTTAGTCGAGGGTTAGGTCTTGCTATCGTCAGGATGGCGCCAAGGACGAAGCCGCATGGAAACTTGAAAAAACAGCAACGTTCGAATTTATTCTCCAAGCAGGGCCGCCAAGTCGTGCTGTTCAGCGGTTCAGGCTGGGAAGTTGTGTTTTTCGAGTCCTCGGCATTTTGATGACCACCCACGTGCAGGCAGTATGCAGGCCCCCAGTAGGCCCCCTCCATCAGGTTCTACTGCCGGGACCGCAAGTACCACGCTGACTTGTCAACGCACATCGGTCGCCATGGATGTCAGGCGATCAGGTCCAGGGCCTATCCCGCTGTCACCACATCGGCCGAGGAGTGGCCGAGGGCATTCAACACCGCGACTTGCCGTCCCACTCGCCCTCGCATTTCACTTTCAGCACGTCAGGTTTGATACTCAGCTGAACATCTTGCATGCAGACTTCCTCAAACAGTGCACACAAGGAGAGGCCGTGAATCTGTTGATACATATATTGAAGCCGACGTTCATCTTAACATAGATAACCTAGAAGCAACGAAACTAAGGCAGGCTATGAGCGGCGTTGTCGCCATCTATCAACGCGTTCAGCGCTTGCCAGCAGCAGTGCATTGGGTGTCCTGCTGATCACACTGGCTCACAGTCAAGCCACTGCTGCGGCCCGCGGCAGAGTTGGCAGTGTTAGCACAGGCGTTGTGCTGGATGTCGCACGACCGCTGAAGGGCTGCGCCGACGTTGAGGAAGTCATCAGAACCCGCAACGACGAAGCCACGACCGCCTGCAGTCACAGCAGGGGGAAGAGAGCCTCCGACTGCATCGAAGGTGTGTCAGTGTATGTAGAAGTGCGCAGCAGAGTCATGCGCACGTTTCCCAGTGAAGGTCTGCAAGTTGGCTCCAGCAGCAGCAGTCGAGGCGGCAGCACTAGCAGAAGCACGTCAGTCGGGAATCTTCACGGATTGCGCTAAGAACTTACGCAGAAGATGCGGTAGCGGCAGCATTGTTCGCTCCAGACGCTGGAGTTGCAGCTGCAGTAGCAGTGACGGTCACAGTCGCGGCGGGAACACACGAAGTGGCTGATGACATACAAGGATATCAGGGACAATCGAGTCAACAAGGAGATATATACTGACCGACAGCGGTGCCCGCGTTAGAAGAGCCAGCGTTGTTGGAACCCGAGCTCGCGGAGGAACCCGAGCTTGCAGAGACCCCAGCAGCAGCGCTGATTTCAGCCGCGGTCGCGTCCTCAACGAGCAGGTTCTGCGTGAAGATGCACCCCTGCGCGTCGTTGGCGTCGTCGCAGCTGTTACCCTTGGCAGTCGGATCGCCAATAGTACCAGGAGCGAACGTGCCGGATTTGAGGGCAAGCTGCGGGTCGCCACCAACGGATGCGATCTGCTTCGCGAGCTCAAGAACAATGGCCTTGTTCGTGGCGGCCGCGCCAGAAGAGGCAGGATCCTGGTGTTGCTGGATCGCGGCGATCTCAGGGTTGACGGCCTTGATGCTCGTGCAAGCAGCGCTTGCTGCGCCGACCGAGCCAGAGTTACGCTCCAAAGCACGGAAGATCAGTGCGTTGACTTTGGCATTAACGTCCCCAGCGGCCTTGGCATTCGTGAAAGCCTGGTCGGCGACAGCCTGTTGCAAGCAGTCAGGGTCCTGGTTCAGAAAGTGTCACGACGTCAGCGGAATGACAATAGATTTTTGGCAGGTATGGACACACGGTGATCTTTCCCAGACCCTGTTTGGCGGCGGCATTGCCAAGGAGCGCAAAAACGGGGTCAACAATCCCATCAGGGTTGTTGAGGTTCAAGGTCGTGCGAACAGCACTGAGGATGCTCTCGTGTGAGTGCTCTGAATGGTCATCGATGTCAGAAGAACGTATGAAAAGGTCGAGACGAAAACATACCCTGGGGAACCTCACGCTGGAACAGCCTGATCGGCAGGGCGCTCGAAGTAGCAGACAAAGACAGGAGAGCAAGAAGGACGGTCTTGTAGGACAACATTTCGATAGCTTTCAGGAAGAGAACGTGGATGTATCAAACGCAAATAAATGAATGGAGTTGCTTCAGATAGACCGCCAGGGACTGCCGTCGAGGGCAGCCAAAATATGAGGGACACAGCTGCATCAGCCATGTTTCGCATAGAAGCTCAGCATAAAAGGCTCACCAAAGAACTTGAAGATTCGATGAAAGAACAGCAAGAACCTGTCTTGGCCGACACAAGGGAGGGAAACCGGGAAATAAAACGTATGTTACTCGCAGGTCCGAGGTCGAGGTATTTATACAAACCGGCATCGGCGTTTTTCCGGCAGCATTGGTTACGGACCTTGTCTGCGTGTAAGACTCGTGTAAGACGAGATCAGGCAAGATCAGGCCAGGTCATGTTGCCAACTTCATGTCTCCAGGCACGATGCTCGAGGCGGAATTGGCGAAGATCAGCAGCAATTAGCCAAAATTAGCCTCGGCTTCATGATGGCAGCCTTGGCGTCGGTATGATACCCATCCGAAGAGATCCGAGCCATGTTGTTAGCAGGTTTACGACTAAGATGGTCACACGTCCGCAGAAGTCTGCAGACCGTTGGATGTGGAGATTTGGTATGTTTCCTTCGCATCCGGATGGGGCACACATTTTTATTCCGAAATTTTCGGCCAACGGCGCCGCTTCAGGCAATATTGTCCAGATGAGCAGTTTGTGTCCTCCATCCAGTCAGGTCGTACACCTAGTAGAGAGCCGCGATGAACCATGTCGTTTCTCGGCGGAACTATGGCATAGTTCTTTCATTATAAACGCCTGACGCGCAAGCTACTGTACTCACCGGAGCCTTAGTGATTCGTTAATTACTTACGTCAACAGGCTCACCTCGCATGGTGCTGTTATAGGCTGTTATTTACGACAACTTGGGAACAGGAGGACCGGCGGCAACAATGCAATGATAATCACCATGACAGTTCTGGTGTACCGAGCGATTCCTTCGGATTCAGAAAACGTTCCATAAATGGCACGAAGTGAATGTGAACGGTCACTCGCTATGCCACCACCAGCCACTTTAGTACTTCTGACTCCGTTGAGCGGACGATAGGACATACACAGGAGGTGGTTCCGTTGTTCTGCGGTGCAGAAACCATCAACTTTGCGCAACGCTTGCTTCTCTACGCAAGGGAAAGAAGAAGGGAGACCAAGACCTCAACTGAAAAACACGGGATCCTGAGGCCTTAGCGATGTCATGCCGCCACCCCACCAGCTCAAATACGGCAAAGAGCATCATCGAGAGAAAGCCGAAACTGGGACGCAAAGCGAAAGAGCACCGACCTGTGACTACGAGACGTCAACGGGTAGCTTGCTGAATAAGATTCACAGGCAGATTCGCAGAAAGATCTGCAAAGGTTGCGCAGTCCTGTATATGTATGGACCGGGAATGTATCAAGGGAAGACGTTCTGACTTCGAGCAGTCTAGGCAGTCTATTTGACCGAAGTGTATAAGCCTGTACAAGCAGCGACGACCGTCGGCGTCGATATCAGACACGCACAGATGTCGATTCCTTTTTGGCAAGAGCGTGGACATCTTGCTCTATTGTTGGACATGAGCATATCTGTCTATATGTTGTGGATAATGTAGACTCACGCATTCCCCACACAAATGCACGCAAATCGAGGAACTCTGTACTCGTAGCATGCTATGAGCGGACCGATTCAAAAAGGGTCGTACGGCAACGCACCAATGTGGAGTCCGTCGTAGATCTTCTTCATTTCTCCACGAACGCGCGACACGTCGTCCTTGCTCGCGGAAGATCCTGACAAGGCCTTCAAGTCCTTTTCGACTGCCTCTATGCGTTTGACATGGGCTGTGATCTTAGACGATACTATGAGAGTCAGTCTGATGATAATACATCGAACATGCCTGTTCAGTGCTGCGCTGCAGTTCCTCTACACTCGCTTGAAGAGCAGCAGAGGCCTGCTTATACTCATCTAGCAACCGGTATGCAGCGAATGAAGACGCAAGGGAGAAACCAAAAAGAAAGCCAATTACACTGCACAGAGGCGGGCACTTCTGTGAGAGGGTTTATTCGATTGCAGCCAAGAAACGTACCCTCCACGAATGCCGCCAACAGGTTTCTTCTGCACCGGAGGGGTCCCAAGATTTGCTGTGGATCCTTCTCGGAGTACTCGACTTGTGGAGAGACTCCGGGCCCATACCAACGAAGATGCATGCCGTCCAGTGGACAAGAAACGCGTTGGTGTGGCCATCGTAGTATACCAGGCTGGCCTCGAAGCTAGCGGTCGCCAAACGGAGGCGGCCACCCACATATGGATGAAAGTTCTCAGCACGTGGTGCAGCGAACGTCGGTGAGGGTGACTGGGTGACTAGGTGACCTTGGACAAGATCAACGTATTCCCAGTTTTATTGCTGTGCAGATTTACTATCTATACTAGCGAGCTGTCAGAATCTCAAATCTGCCACGTCGTCCCTACCGCTCTATCAGTGCAGTATGCCACCCAAACGACATATCGACCAGTCAGCCAGTGGCGAGGACCTGACTGGTCGTGAAAAGAAGAAGCAGAAGATCACTGCTGCTCGTACCATAGCTGTTCAGCAGAACCCGAGCTCGGCTGGAAACGCTTCTGCTGGCTCATCTAAGGTCGTTAGATTTGATAGTGAGTGCACATGTATGCCTTGTAACTATGGATGCTAATAGCCTGTTTGTTGAAGGTATGAAAGGCTTGCCTTCATCCGTGAATGTCGAGAGGTTTACCGAGGTATGATCTATTGTGACTTGCTATGAATTGAAAATTGAAAACCTGAATCTAGGCTCGAGCGTTCGAAATACGCGCCATGCAAGAGGCTATGAAGTCTGCTAGGTTTGAGCATCTGCTGCAAGCTTTATCCATTGGCTAAAGGACTGATCTGTACGACAATGCACAACAGCTCCAGCTCGACAACCCGTGCTTGGCAGGAACTTCCCCGACATCTTCGTCGAAGGGCCGCAAGCCATGATGTCTCACGAGTCCCTATACGTCTACGGCAGAAGGCACGAGCAGAGGTAAATAGCTATCTGGATATCCTGGCTACTAGATCTCATCTTTGCTAGATGGATCCCATGCGTCGCAAGATACTTGGAAGAGCCTTGCCGAAGCGAGGTAAATCAAGGCGTGAACCCGCCCTTAGCAAGTTCGAGAAACGGCAAGGTGCGTTTTGAAAGACGCATAGCTTTGTGTCAAACTTGACTTTCTCGCATTTTACATAGCCGATAAGACGTGGCTAGAATCGCATTTATGGCATGCGAAGCGCATGATCATGGAAGACATGTGGGGCTACCGTTTGGTTTGTATAATCTCACGTATTTCATGATACCGTTGTTCATGCAACTCTCATAGGCCGTGGCACCAACGGAAAAGTCATTTCGTCCATCTCATCGCGCATCGGTCCATGGTTCCATCCTCCACGACGCATCATACTATTGTTTGATCCAGCTGAACGGTCTGGAAGTTGTTTTGAAAGCGCTGCTAGAACGTTGTTGCGATCCTCAGCTCTGTGGGCCTGGTGCCCAAAGGTAAGGGATCCCAGCTGTGATCATGAAGGCCTGAGATGAAGAGTAAAATGCTTACGTCTACAGGTATTTGACTGGCGCGATGGCATGCGATACAGAATTTTATCAACCAAACTCCTACCCGTTTGCTCTCATTGGTCCAGTCACTATACTCTGGCAACCCTTGCCCTCGACTCCAAAGCCCAGCACTTCTCAACCAGAAACTACAGTTTCGGAAACAAATAACCGGAAACGGAAACGTGCGGGAAGAAAGAAAAGCGAGTGCAAGTTCATGGCTTATGATTGAATGATTTGACTAATGTAATCTACCTAGTACCCTCTACCGCTTCCACACCTCAGGTGACAGACGGCGAACGGAATCGAGTCGTCTGGATTCGTTGTCACCCACTATTTGCCAAGGAAGCTCTTGTAGCTTTGAAAAAGGCCATATCTCTAACGCTCGAGGCTTTCAATGTCTCGACGCAACATAAGGACAAGTCTTACACCGTGGAGGTGACCGATTTGAGGGGTGAATTCAATATTTTCGAAATCATGGGACCAAAATCCAGTCAAGTGATCAAGGGTGCTCTGAGTCCTATCCCAGAGGGTCAGAGAGACGAATTCAAAAAAGTGAAGACAGAATACTCTTTCATGTGGCCATCCTGATTAGATGGTATCCTCAGTTCTGGAATTCGCTTACAAACTTGCAAACAGCCGGGTCAGTACCTCGCAACATGGTCATTGGCTTTACGACCCTTGACCCTCGGCTAAGGTAAGTGCAGCCATCTTATGTTGCGGGCGAACTTTTATGAATAAGTCCCTGCACCATGAACAGTTTCCCACCGAAGAATGCCAAGGTCCAAGTCAGCAAGACTCAGCTACCAAGCATCCCTCCGTCTTGTACATCTTTCCCGTCGTCGACGCTAGCTCAAAGTGACATTTGGAACGAAACCTTGCGCGCTAAGTTGAAGACTCCACGCCATCGAAAAAAATCAATTGATGCTCGTAAGGGCCAAGTCCGTTTTTTTCTAGTGAATAGTGATCTTTCTCGCTGAACTCAGTCTTCAGAATGTCATTCCAGGATCACATCTAAAGCCCACTCAAGACGATGACCGAATACCGGTCCTCTTGATTCAGCGTTCGATGCAGCCACACTCTTTCCTCGACCGCTCCTCTACCGCTAATAATCGCCTTGCTGGGGACCCCTCTTTGCACGGTTGGACTCTCATCTTGCCGAAGGGATGGTCAATGGCTTTTCTCAGCTCTCTCATCTACACAGGCACTCGGGTGGGTGGTCAACGCGAACGCCAGCATCAGTCTTTCGAATCCGGCGTACCATACTTTCCACACGACTTCCCTCCACTACAGCATACGAATCTTATGCTAACACCCGAGCAAGGAAAGATCTGTACCGCTGGTGCCTCAAGCCACCCGCTCAACGGGCAAATTGGGGAAAGCTGGGGACGCGTAGCCCTTGGAAGCCTGATTGGGAAACAGTCGTAGGGATCAAATCAATCGCTGAGGGAGCGGTCGGAGCCGATCAAGAGGTCCTGATACCAACGCAGCGGGAAGATCATGGGAAAAAGGAGGAGCTCACTAAACTGTGGCTCCTAAGAGGGCCGGATGCTCCTTTAATCGTGGACTCTGCATCCAAATTACTGCTTCCTAGTACTGCTGTACACAACAAGATCAATCAGCTGCGGCTCAAGCGCGACATGGAAGTTCTTGGTTCCAACGTCAATGTGGAAGACTTGTTCAAGGGAGCGTTAGTTCAGATCCGAGCAAAGCTTATCAGTCGAGGATCGCCTGATGACCTCGCAGCCGTCTACCTTGTTGACGATCAGGAAGCTCTGAGATGGAACGCTTTTGGTGGCAAGAAGGAACATGGTTTGCAATGCAACCCAGAGGACGCAGGCGGAGAGGTCGAGGTGCGTCTCGCAGCTATGATGATTTGAAGGTCTGATCTCATGCATCCTCGTAAAAGCTTACCCAGATTATCCCGTCGCAGGATGATATTGTAGGCTATATGACAAGTGGCAACTATTCACTTTCGCGCGGACAGGGCTATGCCATTGGTGCTATCTCATTGGCGAAGCTATGTCAGATAATAGAGCAATCAAAAAGGTCCCGTAGGCCCTTTCCCGATAATCCAGCACACTTCTGACCTGTTCTCACAGGCTTCAACTCGCTGGGTCCCTTGTGAAACTCTGTAATCGAGACGGTGTCATCTGCCGCGCAGCATACATTGAAGTCTTGGACAACTAGATTGATCATAAAGGATGTTGCACAAATTCTCAATAACGAGGTGGCATCGTGGGGTATGTGATGATACTTCAGAAGCATGGGCTAAGGCTAGACTCATCAGTCAAAGGCGCCATGATATACATCGCTCAATCCCTAATAACGATACACAGCGAACCAGCGTGCGGTAGGTAACCCGTATGTCAGAGCACGATAAAGATAAGAGAGACCGCAAAAAGTTCGCTATCCTCGATAACACGTATGAAGAGCAAAGAAAGGTAACATCGATCAGGATCGTCAAGTGATATTCCACTTCGCCACAGCTGCTTTCATCAGCTTTGACATATCGTCTTTGGCCTGCTTCTTCGCACTGTCAGTGATACCCTCCAATTTGTCTAAAGCACTGGGCGAGGTTTGCAATGGATCGAACTCCAGAAGATGTCCATCCTTTGTGGGTACGGCGACGCGAGCAGAAAACCCACCGGAGGAGGAACTCGGGAAATAGGAGAGCGACTTGTCATTGCGAGAGTTGGGGCGTGAATGGCTAGCTGTATACGATGAGGATGGGGCGAGATCTGACTGAGAATTGGTGCGTGAATGCGTTCCATTGGTGGTATGGCTGGTAGACGATGCGATCAAGGAGGTATGCGATGGATCTCGTCGGATGACGATATTGGTATTGCTCCTGCTGTGAGTTTTACTCACGGGGCGAAATCCCTTATTGCCCTCATCTACCTCTCGCAGAGGTGGATCGTCTGCCAACCAAGTGAGACCAAGCTCGAATGGGTTGGCAAGGGGTGAACCGTTAATGCTCAGCATGCTCTCGTCTTTGCGTGGCCAACGAGGGGGATAGGGTAAAGTTTTGGGAATGGCGGGGTTGAAAGTGGCGGTAGATGGAGGTCGCACCGAACGATTGTGGGTTGTCGTCGATGTCGATGGTTTCGTGGGGGAAACGGGGCGTGACGGCGGACGCGATTGAGGAATGAGGGCTGGTGGACGCAAACCCTTGTGTGGACTAGGAGATGGTGCGGCCGAAGGTATACGGCGCATAGTCCGAGCCTTATTGTGTGGCCAGTTATGATTCGGATTCTGTTTGATATCATTCAATTGAACGGAAAGGACGTACCGTGCCGGGAGTCTTCGGTAGGCGTGAACCAGTTGCAAAAGGTGGCTTTTTCTGCGGGGTGGAGGCCATTATACGAGCTTCCAGAAGAGGCACCGTCAGCAAGAGATGCGATGCAGACAACAAAGGAAGATGCTCACGATTCTTGGCAGCTCTGGCCTTGCTGGGACTCATAGGGCGTCCGTCAGCGTCGTTTTCCTGAGACGTAACCCACTTCCTCTTCATAGCACTCCTATCAATCGGGGCGGTATCCACACCAATTTTCTCTTTCCGGAGATCTCTGAGGCATCCCTGGATATCACCATCGTATTTGTCCGCCAACTCTGCCATTGTGATTCCTCGTACAAGATGGGGAATACGCAGGATTTGGCCTTCCTGACGAGTACGAAAGTTCGCGAGTGTATCTGTGAGCCATGCTTCAAATTGTCGTGTGCGGTGTGCGACTGAGGGTGAAGTGTCAGCCGAGCAGAACAACTCGAGGAGAGCATGTATGAAGACCTTCGATATCAAGATTAGCCAGAAGCTGTTGCTTTTCTTCCGCGGTGTATCTTCGGATTGAAGTCTTTTGCATTGTGATTATACTCTATATATGCGTATTCCGGCTCAGAAGAAATGAGGAGCAATGAACACGAGGCTTGTGGAATGCGAGCAACAACGAAGAGCAGCGCGAGAGCACCAAGCTACCTCAAGCTACCAGCTCTGAGAACGCGGCATCACGTGGGCGCGAACGAGCGTCTGCACTGCGTCTGCGTGTTCATGAAGTTGCATGCAGCTCGTTAACATACCTAATCTTATCAGTAAGATTTCGGAACAGTGAGAATATGTTGTATCTGGGATCAAGAAATGTCACTGCCTCCAACCGCCTCCAACAAGTGCAGCAAACCAGAGAAATGAGTGGCAATTCGGTTTTCCCGATTTGGTAAGAGCTACTTATTGGCCGGCAGAAAATCGTATGATTGGGCCCAGGTGATTTGGCACCCACAACACCTCCTCTCATCGTTCAGCATGTCCTCAACTCGTGATGTTTTTCTAGTCATTGGTGGTAGCGGATTTCTTGGTAGACATATCGTCCAGGCTCTCCTCGAACGTGGGGAGTCAGTAGCCGTATTTGACATCGTCCAAAGACATGATGATGTCCAATTCTACTCTGGCGACATCAGTGACGAGGTCCAGGTTTCTGCGGCTCTACAGAAGGTACGCGTTCCATTTACTTCTCTCCATGAAATATCCGTGACAATCTCTACCTAGAGCGGCGCAACGTGCATTATTCATACCGCATCACCGCCTCATGGTGTTGAAGACCCTGCTCTTTACTGGAAAGTCAACGTGGAGGGCACGAAAGCCATCATTGCGGCGGCCGTTGCCAACAAAATTCCTAAGCTTGTATACACGAGCTCGGCAGGTGTCGTATTCAACGGCGAAGATTTGATTGACGTGGACGAACGCTTACCTCCCCCGGAGAAGCCTCTGGACGCCTATAACGAGTCCAAGGCGAAGGCGGAGGAAATCGTGTTAGCAGCCAATGGGAAAGATGGGCTTTTGACTGTTGCTCTCAGGCCGGCAGGAATTTTTGGGTGCATTTCTGCTCACCTCCACGCCCCTTCACATAAAACTCATATCTACTGTCTTGTATAGTCCCGGAGATCGTCAAGCTGTTCCCGGATTTGCCGCTGTACTCGCCGAAGGCAAGGCACACTTCCAAATCGGTGATAACAAAAACCTCTTCGACTGGACATATGTCGGCAACGTCGCCTACGCGCACATCCTTGCAGCCGAAAAACTTGTCCCTCCAACTAAATTGGATGAGGAGAAACGGGAGGAACTTCTTGGTCGTGCTCTCCCGTCCCTCGATCGTACCACTGGCAAACATCGCATCCCAACGTCGGAGGCCCGTCCTCTCGGCCCCTATGTTGAGCGACCCGCAAACGGAGATGCGCTCATCGCCGCCTTCGAGTCGGAACCAGACGATGACAGACCTGTTGTCCGCTCTCGTTTCGACCCTCTCTCCGACTCCTCGTTGGAACGAGATACATATAGTTCACTGCAGGTTGCTGGACAGGCCTTCTTCATCACCAACGGCGAGCCAATATACTTCTGGGACTTCCCGCGTGGTCTGTGGCGCATGCTTGCACCTGACGTGTATCCCTCGCGCAAAAATCTCGTTCTCCCGAGAACAGTTGGGCTTGTGCTGGCGACACTATCGGAATGGTGGGGTTGGGTGACTGGAAAGGAACCAACGTTCACGCGGTTCAGGGTCACGTTCACATGTGCCAACAGATGGCATAACATTGAGAAGGCTCGGAGAGTGCTGGGGTACGAGCCTCAGGTTGGGCTGGAAGAGGGCATGAGGAGGACAGTGGAGGTACGTTTGACGAGCACACTCACTATCGTTGAGGCTAACATGATTCGGACAGTGGCTGAAGGCGGAGCAGTCAAAGTCATCATGATCAAAAGCGGCGTATGCTGCAACGCGCCTTCATGCCTGCACTTACGACAATACCCCATTTTTGTTGCTATAATATCCTATATCGGTGTAAATAATAGCCTGGCAGTGGACAGATGGAGATTTGAAAGCGAATTTCCATGATGAATATGCTGTGCAACTCGGACTATATTACAGGGAGAAAACCCATACAGTTCAACTTCATTGCTGTCGGGCTTTCTCATGGCAGACCAAAATGATGCTTGGGCGCTTCTGTAGTCAGCTTGCAACGGTCAACAGTCTAGGCGAGAAGCCTGATTGGTACTTGAAGAAAGTTACTTCTAACCATGGATATCTCTATTCTCCAGCGACGTCTTGCGCGTACCCCTCCTTTTGTTCAGCAACTTGTCTTGAATGGGATCGTCGCGTTTGCTGCCTCTCCTGCTGGTCAGATCATCGGCCTCTTATTACAGTTATCAAATCGTTTGCAAGGCCCTCATCCTCTGGCGTCTCCAGAGTCATTGACTAATGATGAGTTGGACAAAGTGTCGTACGAAGACATAGACATGTTAAAGGCCATTTCACGAGAGCCAACACATACAGGATACGCGGTCATAGGAGGGTCAGGATATGTCGGAACGTACGTTTGCATGGCGAATGCTCCCATTCATTCGGCTGAGCGCATCACAGGTATATCATACGGCTCCTCATCATGAGAGGTGAAACAAATATCCGTATTTTGGATCTCGAGCCTCCTCCACCCGACATTGCGAAACATCCGTCTATTTCGTTCGTGAGAACAGATATCACTTCTCTCGCTTCCGTTCGTACTGGCCTCCTGTCACAGTTCTCTTCTACGAATACTCCACCTACAGTTATATTTCATACAGCAGCAATCATCCGCTTCTGGGAACGCGTTGCTTATGCTTGGATGCCATCATACAACGTGAATGTCTGCGGGACGGACAACGTGGTAGCGGTGGCCAAGGACATGCCTGACGGGACTATATTGATATACACTTCGACCTCAGACGTCGTGCTTCCTTGTCCCAAATTCTTACAGATGGGAAAGGACTATGACACCCCACCATGGGACAGGGTTATTGTCAGTGACCAAGACCCGCCCTTAGCCAAGGCACAATTTTCGCAGAGCTGCTACACAAAGTCTAAGAAACTGGCCGAGCAGATTGTTTACGAGGCCAACGAATGTGAAGGCCTTGCTACTGGGATACTTCGCCCTGGACAGTATGTTTCTTGAAAGGATAGTCTGTCCCTCCACGCTTCTAACCATACATTTGCATTGGCAGGACTATCATAGGCCCCAATGATCGAATGCTAACTAGCACTCTCACCATGCCT
The DNA here is from genome assembly GCA_039111635.1 of Heterobasidion occidentale. Lineage (NCBI taxonomy): Eukaryota > Fungi > Basidiomycota > Agaricomycetes > Russulales > Bondarzewiaceae > Heterobasidion > Heterobasidion occidentale. The sequence goes on along the minus strand of JBCAQO010000059.1, from coordinate 30,281 downwards.
CGTGTCCCTATCTTCGATAAAAATTGGAGTCACACAGACGTATGTGTCTGGGATGTTGCGGCTGCACATTTGGCACTCGAAGATGCGCTACGGCGCAGACCTGAAGAAGTCAGTGGTGAGGCATTTTTGATCACTGGAAATGGCCCTGCCTGGAAGATGCAAGATATTCGACACGCTGTGCAAGTGAGTGTTTTCACGACTCTCTCCACTCATCGACACCTGGGTGACCCGCAAAAAAGTACTACTCTTCGAAGCCGCTGGTTTTTGATGATGTCCATCCCCTAGTCATTTTTATTCTGGCACACATTGTGGAAGGATTCCTCTTTCTCCGATATTATTTTCTCCTTCCTTTCTTTGCAGTTTTTGGTTTGCGTCCTGCCCTCACACCCTCATGGGTGGGCCAACTCATATATCTCCAGCCCACCACTCTTGAGTATATGCGTGATGTTATTATCGATGACTCCAGAGCGCGGGACCTGATTGGGTATGCCCCAAAGCCTCTTTATGCTTCAGGTTTTTGACACCTTTTCAATAGATATCGGCCGCAGTGGCAGACTGCCCAGATTATAAAATACGCCGTAGACGAAGTGGAGGCTGACAAGACAACTGGGCAGCATGGATTGCAGCTAAAGCATACGCGATCAAGTTAGATGGCTTTCATATATCCGGACCCTTTCTTGCATGCCAGCTCTTCGAATAGATTGTAATCACGCTGATGTTATCATGGGCGAACTGTCCTAATAATTCTCTTACAGTTTGCATGTTCGCCATCTAATTTCATATCTATTCACAATACTTTATGGACTGATTTTATGAACAGGAATCATTCAAAAGAACGCTCATCGAACAAGGATACAAAATCTTCGAACACTTTCATACGCTCACCTACTAGCCGCTGTGAATGACACTCCCGAACGGAATAACTAATTCCACAGTTGTCGTCAGTAATCTGAACGGATAGGAATCATTAAAGCAACATACCTAACGACCTTTCCATCTTGGCTGGTAAACTTAATCATTTCCTCGTCGACATCGACCTCGAGTGTCACCCCATCGAGAAACATGATTCGATACCTCCCGCCAGCGGAGGTTCCATACCTGATACACCATCCGACTGATGGGATGAAACGTGTTTGTATCGTCAATCCGGAAACAGACGAAGACTGCCATTCGGGCGTGATCGAGATTGCACTTTGTGGGTCGCCGTGTGGGCTCCTCAGGTGGCTCGAAGACACAGGGGGGTCCACGACGGTACTGCTCGCACGACGAGCCGTCTGGTTGGCGAACCGAAGGGGGGGGGGAGAGAGTTTGGGGCGCGGGGTGACATTGACGTCGGAGAATGACCTTGGTAACGCCTGAGGTGATTCTGTTGCTGCCGTGGCGCCTGTTGATGTATCGCTTGTAGAATCATGGAGATTGCTGGGGAGAATACAAGGCTTTTTCTGTCGAAGAGGTCTGTCCAATATAGACTCAAGCGAAGCCAAGCGACCAGCAAGATTATCTGGATTGCCAGACGAGTCCATGAATCCCGACGGCCGCTCATTCTCTGGAAAGTCATGAAGTGAAGGGCCCAGCGCCTCGAAGGCTTCAGCTACTCGTACGAACTCGGCCAGAGTAACCAGACCTTCCTTCTCTTGAGCAGTCAGCGAGGCAAGATCCTGGGGGCTGAGACCAGAAGGACTACTTATCCAAGCTAAGATTTTTTTCTTCCATTCGCCAGTAGATCCAGATGCTGCAGAAACGAAAGTTGACATTTCCAGTGTGTGTCCTTTACGAGAAAGTCTGATACGCATGCCGGCTGTCCTGTTCCCTTCAGGACGTCCAGCGCTGTGCCGATCGAGAGGATCAGGATATGGAGCTGTAGAGTCAAAGAGAACTTCGATGTCAGCGCAAGGCTCATTAGACATGAGTGTACACGTCGCCGACGGTTGATACAGCGACAGCTATTGATCCAGTATTCAGCGTGAGGACAGATGAAGTCGTAGTAAAGTCACTAACTTTTGCTATTTTCTTTTTGACGTGCTCAACCACTCGATTGGCTCGATCGTATGATTTCCAATACCTTACTGGAAGTGTTTCCAGAGTATACATGTTGTCGGGTTCCGCAAGGCAGCAAGGTGTGCTCAGGTGAGGTGCATTGAAGACTTGTACCTTGAAGCACAAAACCAGTCAGTCAATTGCAGAAGGAACTTTGATTCACAGATGTTACCCTGACTCCATCGGCAGATATAATCAGAACCTCATCGCCAGCGTTCCCATTGCGGCGGTCCCTTTCACGGAAATCAACCAGCAAGGATCTAGAAGGCAGGACAACGACCTGGCCTTGAGCGGTCTTATAGGTCTTGACGGTCATTTGATCTGTTGTCAGAGGTGTAGGCCTGCACGCCCCGATCGGTACGTTTGAACCAAGCATGGGATCTGACTGAAGCGTGATCAAAGCTGGAGCAACGCGATCATTGCTACTAGTAGAATTCGTCGAAAGCTTTGTTCTACCACCCTGGAGAGGCTTCAACAAGGTAGCCTGAGGATGCGCTCGAGAAGCCAGTGTTCCGCGGGTGACTGTAGGTGGAGAAAGAAGAGGCCCATGATCGATAGAGGTATCGGAAGTCAATGATGGAGTGTTACAGATGTCCTATGACGAAGGAACGAAGGTCGAGTAGAGGTATCCTTAGAGGTAGAACCAGAGTTCTCCTTGTCTCGAGACGATTTCTTTTTCTAGAGCTCGGAGCAGATGCTTGTCTATTGGGGGAGAGGCAGAAGGGAGCGACAGTTCATCGCGCAAATATTTCCTAAGATCGTAGTTGGTGATGTCCACCAGAGGGAGGCGCCTCTGCTTCAAGGCTATATTCTCTTTAGGCTTCATCTTGAGGTAAAGCCTTAGAGACTTCACAACGTCGGACTTGGCAAATGCCGGCACCTGGATTACAGTGAAGCACCCGCCAGCTTGTCAGGCATTCAAGAAGCAACGAAGAGAGTGAATCGACCCTTCAAAGTGTCGCTAACACGCGAGAAAGCAAGAGTCGGGGGGCCGGGCAGTAGTAGAGGTGGCGGTCTCGGACAAACAACACGGCGACCACGCTCGGGCAAACATACAGGCGCGCGTTACAAATCTTCACGTGTGCTCCATGAACCGGTCCCGATTGGTCCCGATCACCTTCTACACGATACGCATACGAAAGCGTACATACGAGAGCATACGATTAAGACAGCCTTGACTCAAGTAGAGTCATTTTGATACTGAGCAATAACGTTCAAACGGTCTCATCCAATCAGATCGGGATGTGTCGTCACGAGACACACTGCACGAGGCACGTGACCGTATTTTTGGTTTCGGGACCGCGTCCTGTTTGCAAAAAGTTGTAGGCGCAGGTTTACGCGACGGCGTGTCTTTACCTGACTCGAGCGAGTTCAAATACTGTTATCACTGTAACGCAAACCTATCTGCCTGTCACAGCCTTGCAGCATATAAAGAGACTCATCTTGCGATTCAACAACACTACTCCATCGCCTCCAAATATTGGAACATGAACTCTGAGAACTCCACGCCCAAAACATGCAGTCTCAAGCCCCTGCTCCTTCGAATTGGCCTTGGAAATATGTGACTGTCTCTCTCATCAGACACGCTGAGGTACGATATATATCTCCTTGCCGCCTTACGCGTATTCTAGAGCGTTGGAAACAGCAATCCACGGGGCACAGCCCACCGTCAGGATGAAACTCTTGAGTTGACATGCACCGGACAGGATCAAGCTGAAAGGCTCGGTGCACGCTGGGCTGACGTCCGCATCAACGCGCTGTACGCCTCCAATTTCAAGCGCGCGAAGGACACAGCTCAAGCCCTCGCTGATGCCAACACATCGATTCACGAGGTTGAAGAATCATCTTTGATAGGAGAACGCTGCATTGGGACCCTCGCTCAACATTACCTTAGCACTGGACAGCGTCACGCATACATACAAGCGGTTAACAACGGCTACAACCACCCCTTACGTCGATCGGTCCTACGTCCCTCCGGGTAGTGGAGAGAGCCTGAAGGCGGTAAATCTACGGGCAAGATCGATGTTGCTCCACATAATGGACCAGCATGGTGCCAATATTGACACCGTTCCTGAGGAGTATCATGTCGAAGACCTATCCGATCTCGGATCCAAGCTTGAAAGCGACCCAGAAACACTTGCTGACGGTATTCCACACGTTGTGCTCGTCAGCCATAATATCTTCCTGGCCGAGTTCTATGAGATGCTGTTGAATTGGAAGAAGGCGGAACATACGACCACATTTACGGACTTTAGAAATACAGGATGGTGTGTTGCATTTTCTCCCTATCCTTCTTTTGTAGTAACAGCCCGCAGGTCTCGTCATCTCATCCGATGCCGTTTTGATGAAAACGGAATTGAGGTCCAGTTTTACAATTTGAACGAGTGCTGTGGTGTGGGACGAACCGGCTACTTCTAGCATGAAATCAACGTCGACTTTCTGTATAGCTTGTTCGCTCAATTTATCGTGTTCTGAATATAGTCATTTACTCAAACATAATCATTAACTCATCAGATTTTGAATGAGCCCAGTGGATGAGAGTGTGGTCATTTAAAGAGGCCGTCAATCGAAGCCATCAAAGCAACAATGATCTAAGAGAAACCATGTATACGTGAGATCGTTCCAGATTAGACGTGGTTGAGGCAACTGACACAATGGTAGACAGCGAATGGAGGAAGGCCGTCGACAACTTGATCAGCAAAGTCGTATGCAAGAGCGTGGCTACCTTCCGTGAGTTTGACCCCTCGTCCTCAAGGTAACGGTTCACCTCTTCCATATGGGCTGACCTATGGATCGAATGTCCCATGTACGACGAGGAGAACACATTGCGGTCCTGGCTCAAACAGCTTCGCAGGGTCCCCGGGATGGGAGAGCAGAAAACGATGGGCGTAATCTAGACTCTTCAGCATAAAAGAAGTAGTATCTAACTTTGCAAACAATGAGTCGACAAAGGCAAATCCCGACTGCAAATTGTACCTGATATTGTCTGATGAGAAAAAGCCTGGCAGGAAGCTAATGTTCGTGTCCGTGCTGACACGGTGCATGATAGAACCGACATAGGGGGGGAAAGGCAGACGATGTGAGCAAGGGTGTCGCTTGATCAATGGAGGAACAGATGTCATTCGTTAGCCGGCCTCCTGCTTCCGCCGTGGTCAGGGATATCACAAGAAATTTAGCGAGCCGGGAGACATGGTTAGCAAGAATTGACGCCATTCCGTGCAAGGACACAAGAGCCCATATGTCCCGCCCCATCTGCATCGATGAGCGTAGTTGGTTTGTGGTTAAAGGAGTGGTGGTAGATGCTAGCTAGAGCCATGATTATAGAGTCTTTTGCTAGGAAAAACCATGAACGACAACGTCGTCTGTGTCGTGGGCTTCGCTGCATTAAGCCTTGAAGTCTTATAGCGAATAGGACTCTCTAGAGGATGAAGAAGTCGTAGGCACCTGCTGACGCTTGTCTATAGAGATCAATCACGAAGATTATCCAGTCAAGGAAAGCAAGGTAGGAAGGATTGCGACAGACGTGTTCAAACGACTGAGAACCAACTTCTGAAGGAGTTGTGGGCTGCCTGATTAATATCCCACAGCCGGAAACTTGGGTGCACGGGTAGAACGGGGTTTCATGCATCTTGAAACGAGCAAGGCATTATGATGCTGGGATTCTGTTTATTCGGAGAGATAATCAGTCAAACCTGCAAATAGAACGAATGACCTTTGGCCTGGCCGACCAACAGAAGACATAGAATAGATATAAGCTTACGATCGATGCAAGTATGCCTCCAATAGTTCGTGGCAGTGAAAGAAACCACGACCAGCATCCGAGTCCGGTATGTTGACTTCACACTACATATGACCAAGGCTGGTGAAGTAGAAAAGCGTTATTGCGTGTCTAGAGCTCTTGCTCGATTGTGCACAGACAGAGAGAGTACACCAGAGGCAGCCGTTCCAGCTTGAGCGTCACCGTCGATGGGGATGATGACAGAAGGGCTCAGAAGGGACGCCGCGCGGTTGGGGCCGAGCGGGCCGAGAGGGTGCGGGGTGCAGCTCGGAGGGCATTCTGGGACACGCTGCAGAGCTCATGTCGCTGGCCGCACGCGCAGGCACGCTGCGTCTCTCCCTGCTCGCTCAACGTCGCGCCCTCTTTGGCTGGGGCGCCCTCGCCATCGGCCTCGCCGCGCACTACACCTCGCCCGGCGCGGTCAGCCATGGCGTCACCACCACCTGGAGATCGATTGCTGGATATAGCACGAGGCCTGCGGTCACGCTTCGTCCCCCACCGACAGCCGCATCTCGGGTCATCCGCGCCTTCTCTTCATCTTCGACCCCACGCTCAGCTTTTGCGTTCACCAAACCCCACGGCATGCCCACACTCACCCCGCCGCAGCCTCCGCCTGCCTGGAACCACGCCGCGGAGGAAATCGCGAGGCTCACAAAGGAGGCGATCGAGAAGGATCGCAAGCTCGGGGATAAGATCGCAGCTCTCCCGCACGAACAGTGCAATTTCGAGTCGGTGGGCAGCCTATCCATATCGATACCAGACCACCTCTAATCTAATCCTTCGCACCTCCCGCTACTGGCGACAGGTATTCGTGAGTTGCAGGAGCCTGCCCCACACAAGTGCATCCGAGTATTGACATCACACGCCATAGCTCCCTCTAGCCCACGGTGAAGCCGAATTCGAGGCCATCACAGAGCCGTTGTCTTTCTACCAAAACGTCTCCCCGTCCAAGGAGCTCCGCGATGCCTCGAACGACGCGGAAGTCCAAGTGCGCGACCACGGGTGGAGTCTTCGATGCGCCTCGACGTCTTCCAGGCCAAGGTCGCCGCGGAGAAAAACATAAAGGCTTCTGGGCGCACGCTCGCCGCGGAGGAGCAACGCCTGGTAGACAAGATGATCTTGGACGGCAAGCGCGCGGGCCTCGCCCTTGAGGAGAAGGAGCGCACCGAGCTGACCGGGCTGAAGAAGGAGCTCTCGCAGGTCTGTCTGGAATTTAGCGTAAGTGGTCGTCAACGTTCCTTGCACGGATCATGGCCGCTGAAATGTCAGAATATAGAAAAACTTTAACGAGGAAAACGTGTGTTCTTCGTCGCAACAGCGTCAGTCGATCATGGTTAACAATTTCTTCAGGGTTCTGTCAGCTTCACCCTTGAAGAATTGAAGGGTGTACCTGCCGACGTTGTCTCTGGCTACACAAAGCGCACTGAAGATGGCAAAGAGCTGTATGATGTGACGCACAAGACGCCCGACATCTTCCCCCTCGTTCGTAGACTTCGGTATCTGCTTAAGCTTTCGTCTGATCCAGGCCATTATCCCTACAGTTCAAATACGCAGAGAACCCTGACACACGCAGACGCGCTCACGAGAGCTATGAGGCTCGGTTGGAAATCAATGCCCCACTCCTGACTCGCGCCCTCGATCTGCGCCGCAAGATCGCGGCTCTCCTCGGGTACAAGACCTGGGCAGACTACATCACGGAGGTGAAAATGATCAAGAATGGTGCCGGTGTTGAATCTGTTCGTATCCCTCACTTCTCCCGTTCTGCGCAGTCCAACCAAACCGATTATTCCATGTACAGTTCCTGGCCGATCTCGAACAGAAGTTGCGACCTGTCGGCACAAAGGAGCGCGTGACGTTACTCGGGCTCAAGCAAGAGGAGTGCAAGGCCAAGGGCCTGCCGTTCGACGGCGAGTTCTACATCTGGGACTACCGGTACTACGACCGCAAGTTCATCGAGGAGAGCCTCGCCCTTGACGACTCGCTCGTCAAGGAATACTTCCCCGTCGGGGTCGTCGTGCCCACCATCCTCGAGATCTACCAGAACCTGCTCGGCGTCCGCTTCGAAGAGGTCAAGGGCGAGACATGGCACCCCGAGGTGCAGATGTTCGCGGTGTGGGAGCAAGGCGCGAAAGACGAGAGCGGGTTCGTGGGCTACTGCTACCTCGACCTCTTCCCGCGCGGTACGTCCCCGTCCGCTCTGCACCCAGTGCGAGCGCCCAAAGAAGGCTGACCTCCGGCGCCCAGCGTCGAAGTACTCGCACGCGGCGGTCTGGGGGCTGCTCCCGGGCTACACGCGCCCCGACGGCAAGCGCAGCTACCCGCTCGCGGCGATGGTCGCGAACCTCGCCAAGTCGACGCCCGAGCGCCCCGCGCTCATGCGGCACGACGACGTCGTCACGTTCTTCCACGAGATGGGGCACGTTTTCCACGGCCTGCTCAGCAGCACGCGGTTCGCGCGGTTCCACGGGACGAGTGTCGCGCGTGACTTTGTCGAGGCGCCGTCGCAGATGCTAGAGAACTGGTAGGCCTACCCCTCTCGGAGAACATCGCTTCGTAGACGGTCTATTGATGCCTGACGTGCAGGTGCTGGGAACCGAAGGTGCTCGCGAAGATGTCGAGCCATTATGAGACGAAGAAGCCTTTGTCGGACGAGCTGATCGAGAAGATCGTGAAAAGGTCCGCCGACGTCTGTGTGCAGCGATCTCTGCCTCTGATAGGCTTCAACGATGTTTTTCAGCCGCTACGTCAACGTGGGCCTGTTCTACCTCCGGCAGCTCTTCTTCGCCAAGTTCGATCTCAAAGTGCACACAGACAAGGGTGAGCCGGGGCTATAACTATGTTCATTGCGACTGAGCTCATATGGGGGCGCCATAGACGCGACGGATTACACGGCGCTATGGAACGACCTGCGCACGGCCGTGTCACTCGTGAAAGGTGGCAAGCCAGGCGCGGGCCAGGGCAGTTTCGGTCACATTGTAGGCGGGTACGACGCCGGGTACTATGGGTCTGTGTCCCCTTCATGTGCCTTGTGTCCGCGGAGAACCGACATTAAAATTCGACTGGCTCGCCCCCCTCAGGTACACTTACTCGCTCGTGTTCGCCGCGGATATGTACGCCACCGTGTTCAAACAGGATCCGCTGGACCCTGCTCTCGGGCAGCGCTACCGGGAGAGCATCCTGAAGCCTGGAGGGAGCAGGGAGGAAACGGACTCATTAAAGGTGGGCTGTCGCGTTGTCGGCGGAGAAGAATGGGCGCTGATCTGTGGGGCGGCGATGATGGTTGATACAGGAGTTCCTCGGACGGCCATCGAATTCGGATGCGTTCTTGAAGGAGCTGTTTGGGAGCAGTGGGGCGAGTGCGAACTTGTGAGGGGGGGGAGCGGTAAAATTGCGTGGCATTTTGTATCGATACAAGGACACTATCTTAGGGCTGTTCCTACGTAGGATTGGATTGCGTGAGACGGAGGGAGAGCGTCCGGGGAAGTCGAGAGCGATGGGGTCGCCAAGGAGAGCCAAGATGGAGGCACTGCTGGCAAACGCCGAAAGAGGAACGTGATGTGTTCCCGGGCGGGCTTGGCACGGGGAGCCTATCGCCATTGGACAGGACCCCTGACAACCACCTGAGATGTTCGTGTCCGGAGGCGGTCGTCGACGCCGGGACAGCAGGTCCTCTACTGGTCCGGTTCACGCCGGAAATGGGATCGGACCTCAGTCAGCAGGTCGTTTCACGCCGGAATCGGGCCTCGAACCTCTAAAAATCGCAAAAAATTCCGGAAAAATAGAAATATGTTCTATGGCATGTCTTTGAGCACAATGAAAGCTTGAGCATTGTAATAAAAGTAATAAACTCGTAAGGAGAGTCAACAGCATTCGAAAAAGCATGATAATGTGAATTACAAGGCCATGTCAATCATCCTCATCATCCAAGACCTCTTCGATATTCCGTTTGCGGCCAACAATCACCTTGATTGCACTTCGAAGGTCCTTTTCCCTGCCTGTGAGTGCTTCCAGATAGTGGCTATCCCCAACCGCGAGTGCTATAGAAGCACCTTGAATCCAAATAGGATAAGTTAGCATGATAAGGAATGTATGTGACGGCAGCAAAGCATGGAGCGTCACAGCGTGCGGCATCAATGGAGACGTAGCAGGGACAATGCGGAAATACTTAGTAGTGTGCCGAGTTCCTGCTAACATTGGCTCGTATATCTCAGCTGCGACATTCGACATAGCAGAGATCAATGTGGCTTCATCTGCCCAGCCGTGGACCCTCTGGGTCGACGCCGGATAAGCATCGGACCTCCTAGCAATGGAGGGCTTCACGCCGGGCAAAAGATCGAACATGATCGTCCAAATGTGCCGTTCGACGCCGGAAAAGCCCTCGGAGCTCGGCGCTGACGCGCCGGTTTTACGCCGGATCCAGGTATTAACATCCCAGGTGGTTTTCAGGGGTCCTCATTGGACTCGTGTGCGCCTGGCTGACCCGCACCACAGGCGTGCGAAAACAAAGAAAGTATATACTAGCCCATGTCCAGCGAAGGAGACCACGGCGGGTGGGGCAGGAGGCGGCGGGGGGACGGAGTACCAGATGTGAGTGTCCACGCGTGGCTTGGCTGTGACGGGGGGAGGGTGAGGATGATGAAGAGATTCACACCGGAATGGAAATGAAGGAGGCGCTGGCGAGGCAAGCGCGGTTGTGTGGACGGGTTCGGGTTCACAGAACGATGCTGATCTCCGCGTGCCGTTCTTTGCCACCAGGATTACAACTCTCAGGTGAGCAACGACCACTCCCCACACTCCATGGCCAAGGAACGTCCCTCCGCCACCCGCAGGCTCAGCTGGCGCAACGTCTACGGCCTCTCCACTCGCGAGAAGGAGAACAGCCTCGTCACCCCCAGGGAGGGCGTCGAGCTCACCTCCTACTCCTCCAACCCCGACGCCTACCCCACAGTCTCCACCCTCCCGGGTCCCGCCCTCTCCCGCACCGACTCCGTCTCAGAGACGTCCTCCCCGGCCTCCTCCCGCCCCACCACCCCCCTCTTCACCAGATGGTCCAGCAGTCCCACCGTACTGACCAGGAACCAGATTGACCAACAGAATTCCGCCGCCGCCGCCCTCGAGCGCACCGCCTCCAGGACAGAGCCCCCCAAGCCGCCCTCTGCCGTCCCAGACCTCACCTCCCGCAGCTCAGGCTCCTTCGGCCGCATGTCCTTCAGCTCCATGATGGGCGGCCTCACCAGCCTCAGCCTCAGCCGCGGCAGCACCGACGACAAGGAGCGCGGCCGCTCCATCTCCAACGGCAAGGCCAAGGACGACGACAACAAGCAGCGCGCGCGCTCCTCGTCCAATTCCCGCGCGCAGGACGCCGATGCCACCGCCGCCGCGCGCTCCCGCAGCACCTCGCCCTTCCGCCTCCGCCGCCACCGCGCCCCGCGCGACTCCTCCCCCAACATCGACGCCCTCACCCAGTCCGACGTCGAGTCCGACACGGAGGCCTCGCGCGTGCGCCCGCGCAGCGCGTTCATGCCCTCCGCGCTCTCGGACGACGAGTCGCAGGGCGACCTCGACTCGGAGAGCGGCTCCGAGGACGACTGGAGCGACGACCAGTTCGACCCCGTCACGGAGCGCAACACGGAGCGCAACGCGCTCGTCGTCCCCGCCGACCTCCCCGACGCGGACGCGCTCGAGATGCCGGACCCCCTCGGCGAGGGCGTCAACGTGATCGTGCCGCCCGAGCCCTACTTCCCGACCACGCTCAACCACTCCGGCGGGCGCAACCCGCGCAGGCGCAAGTCCACGCGCCACGAGCCGCTGCCGCTGAACACGTCCCGTCCCGTCTTCCAGCGCGATCGGTGCACCATCACGGTCACGAACGGAGACCCCGCGCGTGCGCTCGCGGAGTCCGGAAGGCGCAGCCGGCGGTACATGGTCGGCAGCGATATGAGCGACGAGAGCCGGTATGCGCTCGAGTGGGCCATCGGGACGGTGCTGAGAGACGGAGACGAGCTGTGAGTGTCGCTCTCTACACGCTGGTTGACGAACGGACGCTGATGGACCGTGGTGGCCAGGCTGATTGTGACGGTCGTGGAGAACGAGAACAAGAGTGAGCCGCGCTGAGCCCCCCTCGTTTGATTTTTATCGCTGCATATGCTGATGCGGGCCTTGCAGTCGACCCGCCCGTACCTAACGCCGCCGATCGTGCGGCCAAACTCCGTGCCCAGCAGGAGGTGCGTTCGAGCCTTACTTGATTCCAACTTGGGCTTGGCGCTGAGCCCGTCTGTTCCATATCTAGCGTCAAGGCCTCGCGTACATCCTCTGTCGCCAGGCCACGAGCCTCCTCCAGCGCACTCGACTGCATGTCAGGATTTCGTGCGAGGCGTGGCACGCCAAGCATGCGCGGCACATGCTGCTGGGTGCGTAGTTGCTCTGCCACAATTTCTTCTCGAAATCTAGTCTGATTGCATCGCTCAAGACATCATCGACTTTGTGGAGCCTGTGATGCTCATCGTCGGTTCTCGCGGTCTTGGCCAGCTCAAGGGGTGAGACACCCGTGTTTGCGTGCGCATATAGCTGTCTAAATTCCTTTCCTCAGCATCCTCCTCGGCTCCACTTCGCACTATCTCATTCAGGTCCGTGCATGTCCCCTGTATCGATCGTACTTTGTGGCTCAACGCTCCTGACAGAAATGCTCGGTTCCGGTGATGGTCGCTCGGCGCCGCCTGAAGCGGCCGCCGCGCCGTTCGGCGCACCTGGCGAAGCACCGTGCGCGCGTCTCGTTGGCGGAGGCGGCCGGCATCGAACGCGTCACGCCGCGCGTCGACGAGGACGTCGCGCAGATGCGAGATGAGATCGAGCGCGCGGACAAGCAGGAGGGCATGCGCGGGACGGAGGACCAAGGAGAGGACGAGAATGACCCGGACACGGAGGTCGAGGGAGACCCGCCTGCGGGGACGAAGGTTGCAGGCTGAGCGGGTGCGATGTGTGGATCGGCGGGAGATAATGGGTTGAACTGGGGTTGTATGTTGCAGAACAGGGACCAGGGTGCATAGGGTTGATTGAATGAGGGAATTCGTGGGCTCGGTCGGTTATTCTAAGTACCCTTCTTTATTTTCTACCTCACCGCGTCGGGCGCTAGTCTATCACCTACTTGTGCGAACTGCTGGGTTATTTATCACTCGCGCTGTTGCGCATCGCTTTTGTGAAACGTGCAGCCACCGCGCGGTGGCTGATACGAATAGTGCGAGATGAGGCTGCGTCTGAGTGTTCCCACGCTTGCACGTTGGAGTTGCACCATGTCGAGCAGAGCAGGCGGCCTCTATGGCGGCATCCAGTTCTCTTCAGGCTTCGTCCCTTCCGTCTCCACAGATCCCTCATCCTCCGCACACTCAGAAAAACATCCGTTAACGACACAGTACTCTGCTCCCTCGACCGCCCAGCCCGCAGCAGCAGGAGCAGGAGCAGGATCAGGATCAGCAGCGGGCGGTCCACCTGGCGCCTTCTCGGATGCAGGCGCTGCGTCTGCGGGTCCAGGCAAGGCCACAGCCGGTATCTAATTCTACTGCTGCACGAGTTGCGCCCGAGACACAGACTTATTGAAACACCCTCCCCTCCACGCTCGAATCGCTCAAACGGACGCACGCGCGAACGAACGAACGAACGAACAAAAAAAAAGGCTGGTCCGCGTCGCTCGCCTTCGCCCCCGTCAGGAAGAAGACCGTCCCGAAGCCCGCAGTTCCCCGCATCCCCACCGGCGCCGCCCTCGCCGCGTTCTCCCAGTCTGCCGTCATCAGCGCCCCGCCGACGGTATCCGCGAGCGCCGTCCTCGTCGCCCCGCCCGTCTTGCTGAACGCGGGGCCCAGCGAGGAGCCGCAGCAGGCCGCCTCCGCCGCGAAAAGCGGGTGGGGAAAGAAGGTCAAGCCCCCGTCCATGGTCCTCGATGACGACGTCAACGGCTTCAAGGGCTCGAACAAGAGGAGAGGCGGCGGAGGCGGAGGCAAGAAAAATAAGAGAGTGAGTATCTCTCCTTGTCGTGACTGCTCGATGTAGCTTCATTGTCGTTTTTTTATTCAAATCAGCACAAGGCGCTGCAGCAAGTGGCCGTTTGGGATCCGACCGAGCAGTACGATCCTATGAGACCGAACGACTACAACGAATACAAGGTGTGGAGGCGTCGCGATCGCGAGGAGCGACGCGAGCGCCTGGCCGAGCAGCGCCGTCTTGAGGACAGAAAACGCCTTCGGCGCAGCACAAGCTACACTGACTACAGCGACACAGGATCCGAGGACGAACGACCTCGCAAAGCAGGCATGTATCGTCGCGCATTCTGATGTTGCATTTGACTGGTCGCTGACTTCATTTGCTCGTGTAGGACGATTCAACGAACCTGATGACCGTTGGTCTCGCGAGGAGGACGATCGGCCGCGCGGCGGGTTGGGCAGCACCTCGCACAACCCTCCCGTTGCGGCAGCGAAACCCGACATGTCAGGCGAAGAAGCCTACCAGCGTCGCCTCGCCTTGTCAGCCGGATTCAAACCCGCTCAGGAAAGCGCAACTCCTCCTATCAGAGCCACGTTCTCTCCGCCACCACCTGTCGAAGACGCCGGCATTCCGGGCATTTCCACCCCTCCTGCAGCTGCCTCGCATGTACAGGCGGAATCTGGCGAGGAGGCCTACCTCCGTCGCCTGGAAATGTCTCAACAACAGCCAGTCGCGGCCCCGCCCCCCTTTCCCCCTCCGTTTCCACCAGAACCGACTGAAGATCCTTACTTCCACCGCCCGCTTCCCGAAGGGTATTCTAGGTCACCCGAGCCCCTCAAATACAATCCCTTTGCGCCGCCGCCCGCACCAGCACCACCCGAGAACACCTTTGCGAAGAGCATTGATTTCGAGGAACGCATGCGGAACAGCCGTAATGCGGCTGCTGCCATCGCCGCCAAGTTGAAGGCTCTGGCGCCGCCTGAGGGCGCAGAGCCTGCGCAAGCGCCTGCACCCTCTTTCGTCCCCCCAAATCCAGCGCCAGAAGAGGCAGGGCCCTCTCAGAGGTACGTTGATCCTTTTCCGCCTCCTGATATATCTCGGTGCTCACGTTGAACTCCGTGAATAGGCCCGATCCGCACGGGTTTGCCGCGCGCTTGATGGCCAAGTGGGGCCACAAGGAAGGACAAGGCCTCGGCGCGGATGGATCGGGTATCGTCCACGCGCTGACCGTCGAGCAGATCAAGGCGGGCAAGGGTGGTAAGGGTAACAAGAACAAAAGCGGGCAGAGCGAGAACAAGGGAAAGGGCCCCGCCCTGGGCGGGTCGAAGATGGGAAAGATCATCAACGCGAACGAGGATGCCAAGGCACGGGAGGACAGAGAGCGGTTTGGGGAGCCGAGCCGGGTCATCGTGCTGCAGAATATGGTGGGCATCGAGGACGCCGCGGACGACGATCTGCGCGCCGAGATAGGTACGTACGCGGCAGCTCGTTCTCTTCCGGTACGTGCCAAGCGCGCACGAGAACTGACCGGTCGATCCTCCCTTTGAACGACAGGCGACGAGTGCTCGAAGAACGGCACCGTCGAACGCGTCGTCGTGCACGTCGTGCAGCCGCCGCCGCCGAGCCCGGAGGACGCCGTGCGGATCTTCGTCGTCTTCGCGGGCCCCGCGGGCGCGTGGAAGACCGTGCGGGAGCTCGACGGGCGGTTTTTCGGCGGGCGCGCGGTCAGGGCGCGGTATTTCCCCGAGAGGCTGTTTGGGCAGTTTGCCCTGGACGGCCCGCTGGCGTGAGTTGCTGCGGGGCCTCGTAGGGGTACGGCGGATCGCCTAGGCGGTGTATGTTGGTCCGCGGTGCTTTTGGTGCTTGTTGTTTTTCATTTTGCACGCGGCAATGTTTTTGGTTTCACTCGTGAATATGATCCGTACCATAGGACCAGCGTTTCTCGTCCTCAATTCTTGATATATTGTGTGATTTCTTCGTGATCTGTACTTAGTGCCTTCTGTTTTATTTTCGAAGAGCCTTCGTCCCTCACCAGGCGACGATCGAGGCATGCAGGCGCTGCGGGGTGGGCGGCGTCGGTGGTCACCTTCAACGTACTTCACAAGTGCGAGCTCATTTTGAGCATTTCCACCAGCGGGGTATTGTTGTGAGCGGGTTCTCTTGTCAAATTAAGCTACGTAGAGTATATAAGTTACAGGCTCATTGCATGTCAGCTACCCCTCGCCGCGTCGAACCTAAAGGCAGGAGGGAAATAAGATGTGTAGATGTCGTAATTTTATGAGGAATGCGATACTGGCGTCGACGGCTCCGGGGGGGATGACGGCGCCGAGTCGTCAGAGGGAGCATCGCGCGCGTCGTCGTCTGGGGATGGTGAAGATGACGGAGGTGGCGAAAGCGTCGAGTCGCTGTCAGCCAAGGAACCAGGATCTGAGGAATCCGAGGACTGGACCATGTCGTCCTGCGCAACTAAGGATTCCAGTAAGAGCAGTGTGTCCGGATCAACTGCAGGCGCTTTTGGCTCGCCCCTTGATAAGCGTGGCCGTGCCATTGAGCTCCAAGCAGTTCCATCGGCAAGGCGAGATGCCTTAGGGAGCGATGACGGTTGGCTCTGCCTGACAGAGGAAGACGACACAGGGATAGCATCGGCATCGTGCCCGTCAAGCGTCCGTGGGTCGTCATTAGAAAAATCGGCGTCCTCCCCTTTATCATCATCTGTCTTTGCCTGACTCTCCAGCGTCGGCATCACCTTATCCAAAGTTTCACCTGTGAGGGGTTGCAACAAGGCTGCAAGTTCAGGTCCAAACAGCAATTCTGAGGCCGACACGTTCTGGGTGTCAGCCTCTTGCAGCTTCGCAATCGTCATCTCACCCGGCTCCAAGACGATCTTTTTTCTTCCGCTCCTTCGCCATTCCTCGTCGCGCTCCTCGAGTTCGTCTCTGCCCGCCCGCGCAAGGGCCCGTAGAGCTAGCACGTTCCTTCCCGCGTCCTTGAAGAACGCCGGATCATAAACCGCGGGAGGTGTCGTAGACGAGGGGTTAAAATTCATCTCGTTCCACCGTTCCTCCATATCTTGCACGCTGACACCAGACGGGAGATTGTATGCAAAGAACTGTCGACTGATGACCTCGCTCAGGTTCCCGCGGATCTCGCGCTGCGAGAGCGAAGGAGTGGATATGGAATATAGAATTGTCCCTGGGTGGTAAATGCCAATATTGTCAAGACCAGACATGATGAGAATAGGCGATTTATGAACATACAAGGAAGGTCTGATCTCGCAACGGCCGTAGATCCCCGCACCTCCGTGTCACCGGCGTAGTTCACGACCGTGACATCCAACTGAACGATGGGCGTAGGGCCCTGAGTCTCCTCGTTCCAGTCGGCAGGTTCAAGGAAAACCTGCAACACATCGTTGCCCTCTTTCTTTTCTGTGACGCATCTAAGGGACTGTGCCATTTCAGAGACGGTACGGTGATTCATGGCAGAAGGCAGAGTGGAGAAGCCAAACATACCTGGTCGGGGAATTGATGTACTGCCTCGGTCATGATAGCCTCCATCATTTGAACACACTTCTCGAAGACGCGATCTCCGCGACCTTCATTTCCAAAGATGCACGAGTCCATCTCCGAAAGGGGAACGTACTGAAATCCAAAGATGCGTGCTGTATTATGATAGGCGACGAGGACACCGTCCATATTCCCGATGCGTGCCTGGAAGCTGATCCGTCACAAAAAGACACGGTTGCATCAACTTTTACAATGAGTCACGAGGAAAGACACGAAGAGCAATTCCACATACCTATACTTGAGAAAGGCCGACCTAATGAGATCGTAATACTCCTTCTCAAAGCTCTCGAGTGGACCCTGAAGTGTGCGAATGATGTACCCGGAATTCTCCTCGTAGTTCATGAGGTCTAAACGAATGGGGACCGCAGCGCGAGTTTTGATATCAAACACTCCTGTGCCCGGTAAACGGGGATCATAACAATCTAGCTGGGAGCGCATGACGAATTTGTCTGACTGAAAGCACAACCCAGATAAAATACAAACAGTCAGCCAGCAGGTGCTCA
The DNA here is from genome assembly GCA_039111635.1 of Heterobasidion occidentale. NCBI lineage: Eukaryota > Fungi > Basidiomycota > Agaricomycetes > Russulales > Bondarzewiaceae > Heterobasidion > Heterobasidion occidentale. The sequence goes on along the minus strand of JBCAQO010000059.1, from coordinate 12,426 downwards.
CAGGATTGTGTAAGGGATGTATACCTTAGAATATCGATATGCCTCGCGCTTAGTTTCAGGTTCCTCTGCAGGATCAGGAGATGAACGTAACAGTTGAGAGAATCGCTCTTTGGGCATCGTGAGGAATTTCTCGAGGACAGTGCCCTGGTGTGATAAGAACATGAAAATTCAAGAGAAAAATGACCTGTTGAGTTGGGCTGACCATCCATGTCAATACATTCTTCTCCGAACTTCCAGGGATTAGACTCAAGGAGTCGATCGCATACACGCCATCGCTGTGCTTTAACACGACTGACGCGGGCATACGTTGACCAGGAGTAAAGTTCGTCGGCTATGAAACAGCACGATGAGCTTCTATACATATTTTAAAGTTGGACCAAAACGCTTATCACCTCAAACTGGAAATGTCGACTCAGCGATGTCGTGTTGACACGCTTGTCTCCCGAGATCAAGAAATAGATATGGCTAAGCAGACCGGAAAGAGACGAGGTTGATCCTGCGAACGTTCGCTTTTCGCTCCTTGCTAGCGACCAAAGATCCTTGAATCATGCCCGCTTGTACTTCAATCGCTGTCCCCAACATATATTGGTTCGAATGAACTTACTTGATCTCGAGAACTGCTGATGAACCCCCCCAAACGCTCGAAAGCGAAGTCCTTGACCGATGGGACGTTTTCTAGCCACGTCGTGTAGTTATAAACATTTGAACGAGGGTCTTGCAACCAACTGACTCCAGGACTTAAGACACAAGGTGGGTATAATTAGACCAAGAAGTACGGATGGAAGGAGGTGTGTTTGAGTTAAACAACGGACTTAAAAAGGACACGGTCGAGACCGTGTGCAAGTTGTGCAATGGGCTGTTGCGGCGATGGCGGTTCAAGGTCTAGATGTACCAGTTATGAAGTGACAGCGAAGTCTAGTGCTTGCGTTTACGTGCCTTGTAATATTGGGCCAGTTAAAGAGTGAAGAACGCCTTCAACGCGTCGTGTATAGAGAAGTGTTCGTGGAATGTGGGGAGCACCATCTCTGTCATTGTAATTAATGGTGACTCGATGAGTTCTATACAACAATATCAAGGTTAGTGTAGTGAAAATGAGGAGAGTCAGCAACAGCGCACCATCACTAGATTCTGCTGCGTCTTGTGTCGAAGGTTGATCCAAAGGTCGTACCAAGTCTGCTATAGGGTCTATTGATTCTGTTCGTGTGACAATCTGCTAGGTGCTGACGTCGGCTCATTGTTTCGAGCAAGTTTCCGCTGCTTTTGTTTCTCTTTTCGTTTCTTGTTTCTCTGTTTCTGCTGCTGCTCTGGACTTTCTGAGAGTGCTTTTGATCTGTCACAGCAAGATTGAGAGTGTCAAGAAGATTGGAGGAAGCAACTTGGCGCCGGCCGAGAGCCTCACCCGACGAGGATATAACCTCTGATTCGGAGCTTGCTAGGCGGTTGAGAAGACGTTCTGAGAGTTTACCTCTATCAGCCGTCGAGAGCCATCTTTTGGGAGTGAGGTTGAAACGTAGACGATGATAGCGCAAGACGTTCATCCGAGCAACGCCAGCGACGGGAACCAAGTTCACTCCAAGTTCGCGCTGAGGATTTCAGCACTCGTTAGTCAGCAGCCCTAACCTTATTCTCTGTCCCCGTTCAGCCGTAACCTTGCGCCGCGCATAGCTCCCACCCCCAGACTTGCAAGATGCCTGGCTTCTTTTCTTCACTATTTCAGTGGTTCAGCGGGTGAGTCGCTATCACATCAGGCTATCAAACCTCCTCCACTTATCTCATTGCTCAGGATATTCTTTTCCAAGGCAGCAGAGTTGTCAGTCGTTGGTTTGCAGGTAGGTAGTATCCACATGTGCCGCAGGTCGAGTTCCTGACCTGCCCGGTGTCTGCAAAGGCTTCGGGGAAGACTTCATTCGTCAATGTTATTGGCTCCGGGCAGGTATGCGCGTCTTCTATCCTCACTTCTGCCAACGTGATTCCTCAACCTGGATCAACGTGACTGTAGTGGAGTGAAGACGTCGTTCCAACAGTTGCCTTTAACTTTCGTAAAGTGCGGAAAGGAAATGTGACACTCAAGATCTGGGATGTTGCTGGTGTGTGCTTCTTGATCTGCGTCGTCTATACATATACTCAAAATATACCCTAGGGCAACCGAAGTTTCGTTCTATGTGGGAGAGATATTGCAATGGCGTTGATGCAGTGGTGTAAGAGCTATGTACGTTCCTGGCGGCGCGACGTGCTCACCCCTGATGTCAGCTTTGTAGTGGATTCAAACGACGTGAGTGTCTTTTTACCTCATACACTATTTGATAATGACATCACAACCAGAAAGAGAAATTTGAAACAGCACGTTTCGAGTTGCACACTCTTCTGAACCAGCCGAGTCTTCACGGCGTACCACTACTCGTCGTAAGCCAATTTCTTCGTGCATTCCGACCTGCCTGAATGTTTCAATGTACAGCTCGGAAACAAGAATGATATCGACGGACATGCACCAGTCAATGAACTGATCAAAGCACTGTGAGCCCGTCAGCATACTACCGATTTTTGCATCCATTCAAATATGGTCGCGGATTCCAGGGAACTGGACAAGATACAAGGAAGGCCCGTATCGGTGAGTAATATTTCGCAATTAAGCGTGTTGTCGTAGCTGAGCGTTCCTCGTCCAGTGCTATTCGGTATGTGAAACTTGAATCTGGCAAAGAACTTGTATCCAACTAAAGCCGCGTTGTACTCATAATCTCTTAGTGCTCGATGAAATCTCAACATAACTTGTACGTTCCTATAAGTGTACAAACTTGTAACCTCTTTCTCACTTCAATCATAGGGATATAATCCTTCAATGGCTAGCAGGACGCAGTCATTGACCTCTTCTCAAGATCTTATACCTGTTGTTGACCATTTGTATGTATACTACGCCACTTGTCTATACATATGTTGTCGGCAAAGCTGCACTCATACCCTTCTAAGCTCTCCGACAACGCTGCAATCATTTACAATCCAAGTTAAACAGTTAAACGAACAAGGACCAGACTTAATACTATTTAATCCGTGTCCATACTCTCTCCGCTCTCTCGCGCTTGCTCCCCAATGGCCCTTAAGAATGCTTCCACACTTGTGCCTGCCTCCTCCGGCAGTCCAAGTTGCCTGACAAGTCCGCCAAGCATGCCAGTACGCAGTGCACGGTCAAAGCTGATGACGGCGCCCCGGAACTGTGGGGATGCCACGATGCCAGAGAGCACTTCGGGTGTGGGAGGCGTCGGAAGGTCGGGGGGTAGGTAAGGGAAAATGGCCGGAATTAGGTTCGGATGCGTAGCAAAAAGGGGCGTGAGAACCGCAGGAGTAAGGATGTCAGTCAGAGAGAGTTCTGGAATGCCTTTGAGTATCGTGAAGCCAAATCTGCCAGACAGGATACAGACCTGGTTCGACATTGGTACTGGTGGCACTGGACATTTGGGCTACCAAGGATTGGAGCTGAGCGAGCTGCTCTGGAGTAGGCTGTGCGTTGCTCGCGCCTACGCTCGTACTCACACCAGCATCAGCACCTGCACTTTGTGTTCTAAATTCTCCGGGAAAAATTAAGTCCAGTGGCATACAAAATGAAACTCGAAAACGAATCCGGACACATACGGTTGGGGTTGAGAAGACGAGGACGATGCTTGTGCATTGGCTGCTTCCTGTGCCGCCCTTTGCGCAGGAGTCCGAGCATCCCAGACGGGGATGTATCCAGGAATGCGTAGGAGATTGTTGATGTGACGGATGAATTCAGCGTCTCGGTCGGAAGATCCATTCTGTTATCGTTCAGTATTGTTCAGCTTCTCTCCATGTCAAATGATGAGAGCGACGTGAACTACCTGGATCCAAAACTGACGGTCTCCATCAGAGTCTGCCAACAATGAAAGGTGATAAAAAGCTCACAAAATGCCTCTGGTCTGAAGAGGAGAACTTGAGTACAAAGACCCGTCCGTCGGCTTGCGTGACGCGCTCGAAAGTCGCGTCTGACGGGAACAGCAAAAGATCCTGTGCAGGCAACACGCAACGCCTCCCATCAGCTCTGGGCGAAACATGAAAGGGCTATGCATGTGTCGGGATTTTGAAGGCATCTTGCATACCTCTTCAGTTTCATTTGTCTCCCGGTTTTTCCACATGAAATGGAGGAGATCATCGTGCTCGCGCTCGATGACGATTGCGCCCTTGGTAAGACTCGGTTCGACGGTGTTCGTCCCCTCGCGCCTCACTGCGCGACCCGCCTTGAAGGCGAGTATCGTATGCAGGTCTGTTAGAGACATAACGTGGGGTGGGGGAGTGTAGCAATTGAGAAGTTCAGATTCGAGTCGGGAGAGAACGCGACGCGTCACTCAGATATGGCGGTCCGCCCTCACCGGTGGCGTCAAATATTACATGTGTCCGCTTGACTTGCAGAGCAACCTTCAAGCTGTTGCAACGACGGCTGAGCGTCGCTCACCGCACAGCCGACCGTCTACACAATGTCTTACCTTAATTTTGACGATGGCGCTGCGTGGAGTGCGCCTATCGAAACCTCTTCCGGTGACATTGTCAGGGACGCCATGAAGAAAGAGCAAATCATCCAGTGCGTCGAAGGCCTACAGCCTCATTCTCAGCGCTCATTACCCTCTTCTTTATTGTGTCAGGAGCATCACAGCGGCTCAAGATGACCTTCGTGGTATGTCTCACGACATATGCCTCATCATGTCACCCCCGCCGCACTCTACTAACGTATCATTTAGTATTGCTTGATCGCGTGAAGAGCGTGGAAGCTGACATTGAAAAACTGTCTTCGGGGAACGCTACATTGCAGATGTACATAGACAATTTGACTATGCAAATGGCGAAGCGTCGTTGACGCGTATGGACACCCTGCGCGACTGCAAGCTCTTGCTTGCATGTATGGCGTCAGTCGAAGGACTTCGGCGAGAGGTTTTCGAATCAGAACGTGAGTGCATTTGCTCGTGCGGCGTGCGATCTTGACCGACTTCTCGTCGACACCGCTCTTACGCGGATCGTTATCGATGTCAGAGAGCATGTGCTAGCATGCGTCTCGCATGTGTGCTGATACTTGTCTATACCTAATCCACTCGGACCATGGCTCCAATAGCATGTGCGTCTCGCCTGTGTTCGTGGTGCTCAGAGACTCGTAGAGTCATCTCGCCATCTTTGGGATCGGAGGTGACTTGTGGGGCGTACTTCTAGTCTCGACGAGCCGTTCATCAATCAATCATGGATCATGCCGCGGTGCAAGGGCAAGTCGGGGAACAAGGGTGATAGGTATCGCTGACTTCGGGGATATCTGTGGTCCATCAAACTCCTCACCCCTACAGTACCTTCCAAATCATATGATGTTTTGACGGCATGGAACTAGCTGTTCTCCAGCCTTTCAGAGTGTCATGATCCGCCGAGTTTTCAGTATTAAGAAGGGATCAGCAGCATGAAGGTTTGACAGCAAGGCGTGGAATATGCCTTGATCGATGACCTTCTACTTACGAGATTGATTTCCGAGCCGCCTTGCAGCGGCTCTCGTCATTCGTGTGACCAGCTGCCGGTCGAGGAAGATCGAGGAAACTCGGCAGAATTGAACGCCCGCCTGTCCAATGGAGTTGTTTCGTGTTGCCCGCAGAGACAGCATCCGGACCATACAATATTCGGGGACGTCGGCTTAGCAGAGCGCTCGAGTTGAATCGGATGGGACATATGTCGCGATTGGGAGTCTTACTCGACTCACCGTCGTACCTGAGATCTGGTTCGAGGCACGAAGGTTAAGACACATGGTATGTGGTAAACGATTGATTCATTCTGTGAACCCTAGGATTGACGCCGACGAATACGAATTTGGTCCATTTTTTGAGTATATCCTGGTGTGCGTTTTCTAAACAATTGCGAAGTTACATTTTTCAATGTCGCACGGTGTTGTTGCAGGTTGTTGCTCGCCTGCAACTGCCGCCGGCAGCGAGCGCACGAAGTGTCACGCGTGACCAACCGCGTTTGGACCTCTTCCAGCCACGGGCACTCATCGTCGCGTCTTTGTTCGTTCAACGTTGACGCTGCATTCCAACGCACTGCCTAGTCTCGAGAGAACGCTCAAAGGCAGCCTCTATGTCGAGTCTCAACAAGCTTGCCATCCGTGGCATCCGCTCCTTCGACGATAAACAGGTTTCCGTAATCGAATTCTTCTCCCCCGTCACTGTCATCGTCGGCCATAATGGCAGTGGCAAAACGACTGTCATTGAATGTTTGAAGTATGCAACCACAGGAGACCAGCCTCCGAATACAAGAGGAGGCGCGTTCGTGCACGACCCTAAGATGGCGAACGAAAAAGAGGTCAAAGCCCAGGTAAAGCTCAGGTTCCACGCTGCCAACGGAAAACGCATGTTGGCCGTTCGTAATCTCTCTGTTACGATGAAGAAGAATGCCGCTCTTACTATGAAGACACTGGAGAGCATCCTGGCTCTCGACAATAACACAGAGAGTGGAGGCAAGGTACGCTATCCGGATCTATAATGTAGGACACAATTGACGATTACTCGAAGCGTGCTGTTATTTCGACTAAATGTGCAGAAATGGATACAGAGATTCCCCATTTGTTGGGTGTCTCGAAATCTGTGTTGGAGAATGTGATCTTCTGCCATCAAGAGGACTCATATTGGCCTCTTGCTGAGCCTGCTGCGTTGAAGAAGAAATTCGACGACATATTTGAGGCAACAAGGTAAATTTTGGTTCGTCAATCCATCTAGTTGTCTAAGGCTCTCTTGAGGTACACCAAAGCTCTTGACTCCATCAAGGCTCTTCGAAAAGATCGTGCGGCGGAACTCAAAGCCGAAAAAGAACGCCTAGAATCGCTCTCGCTTCAGAAAAAGCACTCAGATAAGCTGAAGAGCCGAATTTTGGATCTTACCGCCGACATAGCTTCCAAGGAGGTCTCGTACGAAGAGACCAAGGATGCCTATGAACGGCTGGTGTTGGCGAATAAAGCGTTTCTAGACTCTGCTACCAAGTTTCGAGAAATGTACGTCAAAATTGAGGTCCTGGAGCAGCAGAGAGACCGGGATCAGCAGTTGCTTGCCGGACGGAAAGCCACTGTGACAGAGCTCAGTGGTAAGGTCCCTCTTCAGCCCGGCCTAAACAGCAAAACTAAAGTGCTATATATGTGACAGACACTGATGAGGAGCTCTTGGATCGTCAGAGGAATTTCGAAGACCATATAGCAAAGCGCAAGCAAGACCGTGCTCGTGAAGAATCCAAGAAGCAGGACTTGGATGATATGATTGATAGCGCGCGTAAAACTCATGTGGGCCTTGTGGGAGAAAAGGCGAGGCTCGTGTCAGAAGCGAAGGTATGGAGATCAGTCTGAGTCTTTCAGTATCAGGGAGCTGACAATATTCAGGTGCAAGAGGACCGCATCTCTGATCGTGAGACCTTGATTCGAGAACTAGGCGCGCAACACAACATCAAGGGCTTTGACACGTCTCCCTTGGCCAAGGAGAAAGTTGTTGCGTTCTCTGATAGATTGAGTGATTTACAACGACAGCGAACATCAAAAGCCAATAAACTCGAGGTCAGTCTCGTGAACGAGCTTCTCTAAATACGCGGATTTTTACCCAGATTGCGTGCTCCGATTTTAGCTTGAACGCCGCGCAAAAGGCGATGAATATAACCATAAATCTCGCGAGCTGTCAAATATTTTAGAGAAACATAAGCAGCAGAAGGCTCACACCCGTGACAAGATTGTGCGTTTCTCCCTCTGTCCATGATCATTAAAACTCTCAATTGACGATTACCACACGCAGTCGAAGACGCAATCTGACCTCGCCGCGGCTGAAGAGACTATTGAAGCCTCTCGGATGGTTGATGCTGAACTTGAGACGCTTTTGGCAGACATGGACGAGAAGAAGAATCGGATCGAGAAGAGCCAGATGGAGATTGCGTCCGCTAAATATGATAACCGCCTGACTGAGCTGACTAGCAAGGGCCGTGGTTTGGAAGACAAGCGCGATGCATTAAACGATGAATTTAGGGCACTCAGTCTTCAAGCTGATTCTAGAGCAAAGCTGGACCTCAAGCAAAGCGAATTGAAGTCTAAGTCGAGCGAGTTGAAGAACCTGTGAATACTTTCATTCACTGATTCTTACAGAAATATCTTACATGTTCTGCAGTCTGCAGATCAACAATGCGAAGTTCAGGAAGCTTGTCGGCACAGACCCGCGCGCCGAGACTATGGAGAAGGAGCTGGACCGTGTAATCATGTTCGTATCCCTCTCTCGATATGTTGTGGTCTTGACGTGTTTATTGCAGTGAAAAGGATGGCGAGTACCTCTCTATTGAGAGGCAGTCAAGCGGTGCAGATAGGACCCTCCACGAAGCAGAGGCCGCCTTGTCGTCTTCCAAAGCCCTGCTGACTGCAAAACAATCGGAGATAAAGAGTATGTTTGGTCTTTCCGCTTATGGATTGATTGCTGATGTCTTTAAGGCTTGGAGCGACAGCTGCAAGAAGGCCTTTATGAGCATGATTGTGTTGAAACTGCCATAAAAATAACCAGAGAAGAGCTGGATGAGTTGAAGAGGTAAGTAGTGTTTGCGCCTATCTAACAAGAGTGCAGTTCATCTATCGTGAATCAAGCGAAATCGGCACGGCGGCCAGTGCTCGGCAGCTTTACGAGATGTTCCTCAAGATCGGCAAGTCAAGGAGTATATGTGCGCTATGTACACGCCATATGGATGATGGCGAACTCGCAATTTTCGAGAAATCTGTGAGTTATCTGCATTATCAACTATCCGCAACTTATCTTGAAACTTGTCGTTGTAGATCAAAGAGAAGGTTCAAAAAACCTCGTCTAGTGCCGCCGCCAACAATCAGACGGACATTAATAGCCGTGAGGCCTATTTGGAGGAGCTCCAGAAGCTGATACCAGTGGAAAGTGCTCGAGACCGTCTCAAGAGTATCGAGATTCCTGCTTTGCAGCGAGAGATCAAGGAGAAGGATGCATCACTGCCTTCGCTGGCAGAAGCTACTGACAAGGTTTCATAAATCCACCCATCTCCGACGCAGACATGATGCTTACTATCCTCGACAGGCTACCGAAAGGTTGACTTTAGCGAAGAAGGACCTGAAAGATCTCAATGTTCTGCGACAACATGCGAGCAATGTCTCGAGGTTACTTCAGGACACTGAACGCCTTCAGCAGGATATCTCAGACATACAGAAAGAACTGTCAGCCTCCGGGTCTGCAAAGACAGCGACTGATGTTCAACATGAGATTGACGGTGTGTTGGCGGATCTGTGAGTGTTTTTCTTCTGTGAAACATCTCGGCGCAACCATTTTGATACGTCCCTGAAGGCGGTCTACTGAACGAGAGAAGCAGAGTCTTATGACTGAAAGAGAGCGTCGAAGAAATGCTATCCAGACATTTCAGAACGACTTGCATACAATGCAATTGCGCGAGAGCCAGCTCCGGGCACAAATCCGGGAGAAAGTTGCCTTGCAGAAAAGCATGGATGATATGCGCCAAGAAATTGCTACCATGACTGTGCAAAGCAAAGTGAGCAGAAAACAACAGTTTCCTTTCTCTACTGACTTGGATTTTGTGTCTGTAAAGGAACTCGATATCTTGATCAAGGATGGCCAGGCTCCGATCGACCTTCTCGATCAGGAATTTGAGTCTTTCCAGAAGGACTTCGCCGCAAGATCCTCGCAAGCTCAACAAGAAGTGCAGGAGCTCAACAAAAGCGTTGATAAGCTTGACAATGTCAACCGAGCCATTAACCGGTTTGTGCAAGCGCCCTTTGTTTCAGGATCGAAATTGATCATTGAGGACAATGATTCGCAGTTACGTACGTGACAGGCATGCCCGCAAGTTGCAGGAAATTACGGATAAAATCGACAAGTTTGAGGCCGATATCCAAGAACATGTCCAAGATGTCGAGCGAGTCCGCGCCGAAATTGCTCTGATCAACAAAGAAATCGACGAGGGAGGCGCAGTACAAGCAAATATACGCGACAATTTGTTTATGCGGGAACTCGTTCGTAGTATCAACCAGACCCAGAAAGAAATTGATGCCCTAGATATGGAAGAGGCCGCCCAGGCTAGGCGAAACTTCGACGAGCAGTATCCCAAACAGTTGGAGCGGGAGACTAATATGCAAAGCAACGTGCTTATCTGCCATTCGAGTCCTTGTTGGTCAATGCTAATGTCATCTTTAGTATGCACATGTTGGCGGGCAGATCCAGGCTTTGAAGAGTCAGCTCAAACAGCTTGAGAACGATTCCAAAGAATTCAAGAACATCGGCAAACAGTATACCGAGCAGTTGGTAAAAGTCAAGGTCTGTCTGTTATCTTCCTGTGGTATCTTTAGGTTTCTGAATCATAACAGATGTCAGATATGGTGAATAACGACCTTGACAAGTATGCGAAGGCACTCGATAAGTAGGTCATCTCACTCACACCACCTACATACATTGTTTGAATTTTTGTGGCAGTGCGATCATGAAGTATCATTCTTTAAAGATGGAGGAAGTAAATGATATTATGCGACATTTGTGGAATAAGACCTACCAAGGCACAGGTTAGTATGGTCTTATAACTCTTGGGTGTTTAGCGTTTCGTACTTATTGCTTGCTAGATATCGATGGAATCAAAATTCGCTCAGATAGTGAAGGTGGTGCATCCAAGAGATCGTACAATTACCGGGTATGTGACTTCGTCTGTGTGTTCCGTGCACATGGAAATGATTCCATTATTCTATAAAGGTGGTCATGACCAAGGATCAGGTTGAGATGGATATGCGTGGTCGTTGCTCAGCTGGCCAAAAGATGCTCGCTTCCATTGTCATACGGCTTGCGTTGTCAGATTCGTTCGGACAAAATTGCGGAATTCTCGCTCTGGACGAGCCCACGAACGCTTTAGATACGGAGAACATCGACGCTCTTGCTGCAAGTCTTGTCGAGTAGGTCATCTTCGCTCGAGAACGGTCGGATAGACTCCTTATTTTGAATATCCTCAGCATTATCAACGAACGAAGGAATCATTCCAATTTCCAATTGATCATCATCACCCACGACGAGAGCTTCTTGCGCAAACTAGGGCAGAGCAATGTCATGGAGCACTACTGGCAAGTCACTTTTGTCTATCAATTTAATCGTAATCGTCATACATCTACCTACAGGCGCGTGTCGAGAGATTCAAGGCAGAAGTCGGTGATTGAGCGGCAGAGATTCGGCTGAACTTCTCCACTTCGTATATCGTCGCCTGAATATTGCATCTTTGGATTTTCCCTGCGGTCGCTCGTCACCTTCTGTATGGACTTTGTTTTGAAATCGCAAGCTATACAGTCTAGGTTGCACTTACTTGCACTATGCTTACCATTTGGTTCCGCTAATATCGACCGGTTACCCATCACCTCACGCAAATAACGGTGCCACAGATGGGTTACAGTCAAATTCTCCGAGAAGACCTTCACAGATGTTCGCTATACATGCTATCCGACCTCATTGAATGGGCTCGATGATCTAAGGAAGGCCAGCACGCACGCATGACGGTCTCATATTTACGATTTGCTCCGAGATAAGTCACCGACAGGGCAAACACAGAATCTATACAGTTGAATTCGGAGTTCCGTACGACGATGGTCTTCCGATTTATTTCCTGGAACAAGACCTCGATTTCCATACACGATAGATATAGATGCGCGCCCTAGAGACACCCCACCGGGCGGCTGAAACCTCCAAGACCTGTCAAACTCATACTCAACCCTTGCGACGGGGCATGCGCATCTGTCTTGGTTCTCTTTCTCATTATCTTTCATCTTCGCCTGTGATCTGGCATCCTGCCAGGGCTTTCCAGCAGAAGTATCAAGAGTTGGCTACAATCATTCACAATAACGTTTACTCAGCCTCACAGCATGACCGATGCCCTTCCAAGGCGAAACATCGTCTCACAAATTATTGCTGGGGATCACTGGGCTTGTCATGCGTCATCTCAACCCAAATGACAGCTGCGGTGCTCATTGGAGTCGCTCCTAGTCGTTCTGTTTCCTATCATGGTCCCTTCATGGCCGATGGCGCCCTACGCATGGACGACCAGGTCATTCCCTGACCATGTGCACGAGAACGGTATCCGCGTCTGGCAGCACGAGTGTAGGAGCCCACCCATGCTCATGGTCGATCGAGCATCTTTCGAGACTGCCATGTGGATCTGTGAACCTGATTTTCTGAGATGCATCTGTGAGTCCTTTCAAGACCGTTGTTGAAGAATTCGAAGGTTTGTTTTACCGCAAAATTTCCTAAAAAGGAAGCAGACACTGGCGGGGTGTCGCTTGGTGTCGTGTGAGGTGCGTAACTCTCACCCCCTTGCTCCATCAATACACCGACCCCGACGGGCTGTGTACCTGCAGAGAGATGTTGCAAACCATCAGTCACCTGT
>JBCAQO010000058.1:27500-30000 GCA_039111635.1 Heterobasidion occidentale | reverse complement strand
GACCGGCTACAGAACGTTTGTAGACCGGTTTCTGATGACACTACAGAGCGTTTCTTACAACGCTACAACCGACTACAGAACGTTTGTAGGCCGGTTTCTGACGACACTACAGAGTGCTTCTTGTGACTCTACAACGCTTGTAGACCGGCTACAGAACGTTTGTAGACCGGTTTCTGATGACACTACAGAGCGTTTCTTACAACGCTACAACCGACTACAGAACGTTTGTAGGCCGGTCTCTGATGACACTACAGAGCGTTTCTTGCGACACTACAACATTTGTAGACCGGCTACAGAACGTTTGTAGACCGGTTTCTGATGACACTACAGAGCGTTTTTTACAACGCTACAACCGACTACAGAACGTTTGTAGGCCGGTCTCTGATGACACTACAGAGCGTTTCTTGCGACACTACAACATTTGTAGACCGGTTTCTGATGACACTACAGAGCGTTTCTTACAACGCTACAACATCTGTAGGCCGGTTTCTGTACGACACTACAGAGTGCTTCTTGTGACTCTACAACGCTTGTAGACCGGTTCTGATCACGCTACAGAGCGTTTCTTACAACACTACAACCGACTACAGAACGTTTGTAGGCCGGTCTCTGATGACACTACAGAGCGTGTTCTTGCGACACTACAACATTTGTAGACCGGCTACAGAACGTTTGTAGACCGGTTTCTGATGACACTACAGAGCGTTTCTACAACGCTACAACCGGCTACAGAACGTTTGTAGGCCGGTCTCTGATGACACTACAGAGCGTTTCTTGCGACACTACAACATTTGTAGACCGGCTAAGAACGTTTGTAGACCGGTTTCTGATGACACTACAGAGCGTTTTTTACAACGCTACAAACCGACTACAGAACGTTTGTAGGCCGGTCTCTGATGACACTACAGAGCGTTCTTGCGACACTACAACATTTGTAGACCGGTTTCTGATGACACTACAGAGCGTTTCTTACGGTACTACAACCGACTACAGAACATTTGTAGACCGGTTTCTGACGACACTACAGAGTGCTTCTTGCGACAGCTACAGCGCAGCGCTTGTAGACCTGGTCCTTATCACGCTACAGAGCGTTTCTTACGGCACTACAACATTTGTAGACCGGTTTCTGACGACACTACAGAGCGTTTCTTACGACACTACAACATGTGCAGACCGGTTTCTTATGACGCTAAAGAGCGTTTCTTACGACACTACAGCATTTGCAGACCAATTTCTTACAACACTACACTGGACACTACAACTCAACCAACAGAGGCCCATCTCATGCCTGCCCTAAAGTAAACAAGCCAGTCCCTCCTCATACATCACAAAGCAGCATCTTCTCTCAACCCTGCCCTGAACAACACCTTCTCGCCTTCAAGCAGGCTCCACTTCTCATCCATCAATCTCTATACCTCTTGCCCAACTCACCTCATCCTAATCATCCTCGCTCCTCCTCCTCTTCCCCTCTCTCCTGTGCGCCCTCCTCTCTCCCCATCAACCAAAGACAGAGACCTTTGACGGTCTCGGTCCCTGGTCTTGGATGACTCTCTCGATGTTTTGTACGAGAGCCACCCTGTCCCATTCCCATCGCACTCATCCCTATCATGCCGCTCCTCAATGATCTCAGTCTTTCAGTATAAGGCAGGAGCTGCCTTTGCCCATCCGTCATGCAGTGCATCCTTTTGCCCCGATTGCCCTTGGATCATCAGCAGGCCCGGCCAGCAACCATGGTCGAGCGTCCCATTTCCCATTGCTGATGCTCCCTCATACAGTAGGAAAGGGCACCTGTTTGGTCCTGTTATGTCGCGTTTCGCTTCAGGCGTGAGTAAAGGTGTCCACTATATCGCGTTTTTCCTTTGGCGAAGTCCATTTTTGCACTTTCTCACCTATCCTTCACCCCTAGGCATTGGCCTCCAGCAGCTGCATATAGGGAGTCAGCCTCTAGGTATGTTATCCACGGCCATAGGACTCTGAAAGCACCGCATCCCGTCCGATCTGCGCAGTTAACCAGAGTGCCGCCCAGTTAGTACCACGGTGGGGGACCACGCGGGAATCCTGGGTGCTGTGGTTTTTTCACTCTGTTTTGTTCCATGCTCGGTGCTTTCGCACAAGGTGACTCGCGCCCTGCCCTGAACATCCCCTCCGTTGTAGACCGGTTTCTTATGACGCTACGGAGTGTTTCTTACGGTACTACAACCGACTACAGAGTGTTTGTAGACCGAGCGTTTGTAGCCCGGCTTCTGACGACACTACAGAGCGTTCCTTATGACGCTTCAACGCTTGTAGACCGGTTTCTTATGACGCTACGAAGCGTTTCTTACGGTACTACAACCGACTACAGAACGTTTGTAGCCCGGCTTCTGACGACACTACAGAGCGTTCCTTATGACGCTTCAACGCTTGTAGACCGGTTTCTTATGGCGCTACGAAGCGTTTCTTACGGTACTACAACCGACTACAGAGTGTTTGTAGACCGAGCGTTTGTAGCCCGGCTTCT
>JBCAQO010000058.1:12500-17500 GCA_039111635.1 Heterobasidion occidentale | reverse complement strand
CACAGCCATTTCACCAATGACACTACATCCAAAAACAGACTGTTTGTAGCCTGGTTTCCCATGACACTGACACTACAATTCAACCACAGAGACACCACAACATTTGTAGACCGGTTTCTCGTGACGCTGCAGAGCGTTTCTTACAACACTACAACACTTGTAGACCGCTTTCTTGTGACACTACAGAGCGTTTCTTACAACACTACAGCATTTGTAGACCGCTTTCTTATGTCACTACAGAGCGACCCTTACAACGCTACAACACTTGTAGACCGGTTTCTTGTGACACTACAGAGCGTTTCTGACAACGCTACAACACTTTGTAGACCGGACTTGTAGACCGGTTTCTTGTGACACTACAGAGCGTTTCTGACAACGCTACAACACTTTATTACGGTACCACAACACTTGTAGACCGGTTTCTTGTGACACTACAGAGCGTTTCTGACAACGCTACAACATTTGTAGACCGGCTACAGAACGTTTGTAGACCGGTTTCTGATGACACTACAGAGCGTTTCTTACAACGCTACAACATCTGTAGGCCGGTCTCTGATGACACTACAGAGCGTTTCTTGTGACTCTACAACGCTTGTAGACCGGTTTCTGATCACGCTACAGGGCGTTTCTTACAACGCTACAACCGACTACAGAACGTTTGTAGGCCGGTCTCTGATGACACTACAGAGCGTTTCTTGCGACACTACAACATTTGTAGACCGGCTACAGAACGTTTGTAGACCGGTTTCTGATGACACTACAGAGCGTTTCTTACAACGCTACAACCGACTACAGAACGTTTGTAGGCCGGTTTCTGACGACACTACAGAGTGCTTCTTGTGACTCTACAACGCTTGTAGACCGGCTACAGAACGTTTGTAGACCGGTTTCTGATGACACTACAGAGCGTTTCTTACAACGCTACAACCGACTACAGAACGTTTGTAGGCCGGTCTCTGATGACACTACAGAGCGTTTCTTGCGACACTACAACATTTGTAGACCGGCTACAGAACGTTTGTAGACCGGTTTCTGATGACACTACAGAGCGTTTTTTACAACGCTACAACCGACTACAGAACGTTTGTAGGCCGGTCTCTGATGACACTACAGAGCGTTTCTTGCGACACTACAACATTTGTAGACCGGTTTCTGATGACACTACAGAGCGTTTCTTACAACGCTACAACATCTGTAGGCCGGTTTCTGACGACACTACAGAGTGCTTCTTGTGACTCTACAACGCTTGTAGACCGGTTTCTGATCACGCTACAGAGCGTTTCTTACAACACTACAACCGACTACAGAACGTTTGTAGGCCGGTCTCTGATGACACTACAGAGCGTTTCTTGCGACACTACAACATTTGTAGACCGGCTACAGAACGTTTGTAGACCGGTTTCTGATGACACTACAGAGCGTTTCTTACAACGCTACAACCGGCTACAGAACGTTTGTAGGCCGGTCTCTGATGACACTACAGAGCGTTTCTTGCGACACTACAACATTTGTAGACCGGCTACAGAACGTTTGTAGACCGGTTTCTGATGACACTACAGAGCGTTTTTTACAACGCTACAACCGACTACAGAACGTTTGTAGGCCGGTCTCTGATGACACTACAGAGCGTTTCTTGCGACACTACAACATTTGTAGACCGGTTTCTGATGACACTACAGAGCGTTTCTTACGGTACTACAACCGACTACAGAACATTTGTAGACCGGTTTCTGACGACACTACAGAGTGCTTCTTGCGATACTACAGCGCTTGTAGACCTGGTCCTTATCACGCTACAGAGCGTTTCTTACGGCACTACAACATTTGTAGACCGGTTTCTGACGACACTACAGAGCGTTTCTTACGACACTACAACATGTGCAGACCGGTTTCTTATGACGCTAAAGAGCGTTTCTTACGACACTACAGCATTTGCAGACCAATTTCTTACAACACTACACTGGACACTACAACTCAACCAACAGAGGCCCATCTCATGCCTGCCCTAAAGTAAACAAGCCAGTCCCTCCTCATACATCACAAAGCAGCATCTTCTCTCAACCCTGCCCTGAACAACACCTTCTCGCCTTCAAGCAGGCTCCACTTCTCATCCATCAATCTCTATACCTCTTGCCCAACTCACCTCATCCTAATCATCCTCGCTCCTCCTCCTCTTCCCCTCTCTCCTGTGCGCCCTCCTCTCTCCCCATCAACCAAAGACAGAGACCTTTGACGGTCTCGGTCCCTGGTCTTGGATGACTCTCTCGATGTTTTGTACGAGAGCCACCCTGTCCCATTCCCATCGCACTCATCCCTATCATGCCGCTCCTCAATGATCTCAGTCTTTCAGTATAAGGCAGGAGCTGCCTTTGCCCATCCGTCATGCAGTGCATCCTTTTGCCCCGATTGCCCTTGGATCATCAGCAGGCCCGGCCAGCAACCATGGTCGAGCGTCCCATTTCCCATTGCTGATGCTCCCTCATACAGTAGGAAAGGGCACCTGTTTGGTCCTGTTATGTCGCGTTTCGCTTCAGGCGTGAGTAAAGGTGTCCACTATATCGCGTTTTTCCTTTGGCGAAGTCCATTTTTGCACTTTCTCACCTATCCTTCACCCCTAGGCATTGGCCTCCAGCAGCTGCATATAGGGAGTCAGCCTCTAGGTATGTTATCCACGGCCATAGGACTCTGAAAGCACCGCATCCCGTCCGATCTGCGCAGTTAACCAGAGTGCCGCCCAGTTAGTACCACGGTGGGGGACCACGCGGGAATCCTGGGTGCTGTGGTTTTTTCACTCTGTTTTGTTCCATGCTCGGTGCTTTCGCACAAGGTGACTCGCGCCCTGCCCTGAACATCCCCTCCGTTGTAGACCGGTTTCTTATGACGCTACGGAGTGTTTCTTACGGTACTACAACCGACTACAGAGTGTTTGTAGACCGAGCGTTTGTAGCCCGGCTTCTGACGACACTACAGAGCGTTCCTTATGACGCTTCAACGCTTGTAGACCGGTTTCTTATGACGCTACGAAGCGTTTCTTACGGTACTACAACCGACTACAGAACGTTTGTAGCCCGGCTTCTGACGACACTACAGAGCGTTCCTTATGACGCTTCAACGCTTGTAGACCGGTTTCTTATGGCGCTACGAAGCGTTTCTTACGGTACTACAACCGACTACAGAGTGTTTGTAGACCGAGCGTTTGTAGCCCGGCTTCTGACGACACTACAGAGCGTTCCTTATGACGCTTCAACGCTTGTAGACCGGTTTCTTATGACGCTACGAAGCGTTTCTTACGGTACTACAACCGACTACAGAACGTTTGTAGCCCGGCTTCTGACGACACTACAGAGCGTTCCTTATGACGCTTCAACGCTTGTAGACCGGTTTCTTATGACGCTACGAAGCGTTTCTTACGGTACTACAACCGACTACAGAACGTTTGTAGCCCGGCTTCTGACGACACTACAGAGCGTTCCTTATGACGCTTCAACGCTTGTAGACCGGTTTCTTATGACGCTACGAAGCGTTTCTTACGGTACTACAACCGACTACAGAGTGTTTGTAGACCGAGCGTTTGTAGCCCGGCTTCTGACGACACTACAGAGCGTTCCTTATGACGCTTCAACGCTTGTAGACCGGTTTCTTATGACGCTACGAAGCGTTTCTTACGGTACTACAACCGACTACAGAACGTTTGTAGCCCGGCTTCTGACGACACTACAGAGCGTTCCTTATGACGCTTCAACGCTTGTAGACCGGTTTCTTATGGCGCTACGAAGCGTTTCTTACGGTACTACAACCGACTACAGAAGACGAGCGTTTGTAGCCCGGCTTCTGACGACACTACAGAGCGTTCCTTATGACGCTTCAACGCTTGTAGACCGGTTTCTTATGACGCTACGAAGCGTTTCTTACGGTACTACAACCGACTGCAGAACGTTTGTAGCCCGGCTTCTGACGACACTACAGAGCGTTCCTTATGACGCTTCAACGCTTGTAGACCGGTTTCTTATGACGCTACGAAGCGTTTCTTACGGTACTACAACCGACTGCAGAACGTTTTGTAGCCCGGTAGCTTCTGACGACACTACAGAGCGTTCCTTATGACGCTTCAACGCTTGTAGACCGGTTTCTTATGGCGCTACGAAGCGTTTCTTACGGTACTACAACCGACTACAGAACGTTTGTAGCCCGGCTTCTGACGACACTACAGAGCGTTCCTTATGACGCTTCAACGCTTGTAGACCGGTTTCTTATGACGCTACGAAGCGTTTCTTACGGTACTACAACCGACTACAGAACGTTTGTAGCCCGGCTTCTGACGACACTACAGAGCGTTCCTTATGACGCTTCAACGCTTGTAGACCGGTTTCTTATGGCGCTACGAAGCGTTTCTTACGGTACTACAACCGACTACAGAGACGAGCGTTTGTAGCCCGGCTTCTGACGACACTACAGAGCGTTCCTTATGACGCTTCAACGCTTGTAGACCGGTTTCTTATGACGCTACGAAGCGTTTCTTACGGTACTACAACCGACTACAGAACGTTTGTAGCCCGGCTTCTGACGACACTACAGAGCGTTCCTTATGACGCTTCAACGCTTGTAGACCGGTTTCTTATGGCGCTACGAAGCGTTTCTTACGGTACTACAACCGACTGCAGAACGTTTGTAGCCCGGCTTCTGACGACACTACAAGCGTTCCTTATGACGCTTCAACGCTTGTAGACCGGTTTCTTATGACGCTACGAAGCGTTTCTTACGGTACTACAACCGACTGCAGAACGTTTGTAGCCCGGCTTCTGACGACACTACAGAGCGTTCCTTATGACGCTTCAACGCTTGTAGACCGGTTTCTTATGGCGCTACGAAGCGTTTCTTACGGTACTACAACCGACTACAGAACGTTTGTAGCCCGGCTTCTGACGACACTACAGAGCGTTCCTTATGACGCTTCAACGCTTGTAGACCGGTTTCTTATGACGCTACGAAGCGTTTCTTAC
>JBCAQO010000058.1:0-2500 GCA_039111635.1 Heterobasidion occidentale | reverse complement strand
CCTACTCAGAGACGGTACTCGGTTCGGCGCAAGGCCGCCCCTTTCCAGAGCTCATTCGGCTTTCCAGTGGTCGTACTCCCCTACTCAGAGACGGTACTCGGTTCGGCGCAAGGCCGCCCCTTTTCCAGAGCTCATTCGGCTTTCCACAGAAGTACACACCTACTCGGCAACATCACCAGACAAGCCTTCAAGACAATCCCAACCTATGTCAGGCATCTCAGAGTCCGTCCGTTTCAGTTCCCTTTTGGCTTTCCCCTCATGTAGTAGGAAAAGCCATCTGTTTGGTCTGTTATGTCGCGTTTCGCTTCAGGCGTGAGTAAAGGTGTCCACTATATCGCGTTTTACCTTTGGCGAAGTCCATTTTCGCACTTTCTCACTTGTCTTGGTTTTTTCTCACCCAGCATTGGTCCCTGACACTGTCTGACCCATCAGAGGGTGTTCCGGGCATTTCTGGGTTCATGCCTGGCGTGATCACAGCCATTTCACCAATGACAACATCCAAAAACAGACTGTTTGTAGCCTGGTTTCCCATGACACTGACACTACAATTCAACCACAGAGACACCACAACATTTGTAGACCGGTTTCTCGTGACGCTGCAGAGCGTTTCTTACAACACTACAACACTTGTAGACCGCTTTCTTGTGACACTACAGAGCGTTTCTTACAACACTACAGCATTTGTAGACCGCTTTCTTATGTCACTACAGAGCGACCCTTACAACGCTACAACACTTGTAGACCGGTTTCTTGTGACACTACAGAGCGTTTCTGACAACGCTACAACACTTTGTAGACCGGACTTGTAGACCGGTTTCTTGTGACACTACAGAGCGTTTCTGACAACGCTACAACACTTTATTACGGTACCACAACACTTGTAGACCGGTTTCTTGTGACACTACAGAGCGTTTCTGACAACGCTACAACATTTGTTAGACCGGCTACAGAACGTTGTAGACCGGTTTCTGATGACACTACAGAGCGTTTCTTACAACGCTACAACATCTGTAGGCCGGTCTCTGATGACACTACAGAGCGTTTCTTGGACTCTACAACGCTTGTAGACCGGTTTCTGATCACGCTACAGGGCGTTTCTTACAACGCTACAACGACTACAGAACGTTTGTAGGCCGGTCTCTGATGACACTACAGAGCGTTTCTTGACATACAACATTTGTAGACGGCTACAGAACGTTTGTAGACCGGTTTCTGATGACACTACAGAGCGTTTCTTACAACGCTACAACCGACTACAGAACGTTTGTAGGCCGTTTCTGACGACACTACAGAGTGCTTCTTGTGACTCTACAACGCTTGTAGACCGTTTCTGATGACACTACAGAGCGTTTCTTACAACGCTACAACCGACTACAGAACGTTTGTAGGCCGGTTTCTGACGACACTACAGAGTGCTTCTTGTGACTCTACAACGCTTGTAGACCGGCTACAGAACGTTGTAGACCGGTTTCTGATGACACTACAGAGCGTTTCTTACAACGCTACAACCGACTACAGAACGTTGTAGGCCGGTCTCTGATGACACTACAGAGCGTTTCTTGCGACACTACAACATTTGAAGACCGGCTACAGAACGTTTGTAGACCGGTTTCTGATGACACTACAGAGCGTTTTTACGCTACAACCGACTACAGAACGTTTGTAGCCGGTTCTGACGACACTACAGAGTTTCTTGCGATACTACAACTTGTAGACCGGTCCTTGATCACGCTACAGAGCGTTTCTTACAACGCAAACAACATTGTAGGCCGGTTTCTGACGACACTACAGAGTTTCTTGTGACTCTACAACTTGTAGACCGGTTTCTGATGACACTACAGAGCGTTTCTTACGACACTACAGCATTTGCAGACCAATTTCTTACAACACTAAACTGGACACTACAAACCTCAACCAACAGAGCCCATCTCATGCCTGCCCTAAAGTAAACAAGCCAGGCCCTCCTTACATCACAAAGCAGCATCTTCTCTCAACCTGCCCTGAACAACACCTTTCTCGCCTTCAAGAGGCCCACTTCTCATCCATCAATCTCTATACCTCTTGCCCAACTCACCTCATCCTAATCATCCTCGCTCCTCTCTCTTCCCTCTCTCCTGTGCGCCTCCTCTCTCCCATCAACAAAGACAGAGACCTTTGACGGTCTCGGTCCTGGTCTTGGATGACTCTCTCGATGTTTGTACGAGAGCCACCTGTCCCATTCCCATGCACTCATCCTATCATGCCGTCCTCAATGATCTCAGTCTTTCAGTAAAGGAGGAGCTGCCTTTGACCATCCGTCATGCAGTGCATCCTTTTGCCCGATTGCCTGGATCATCAGCAGGCCCGGCCAGCAACCATGGTCGAGCGTCCCATTTCCATTGCTGAGCTCCCATACAGTAGGAAAGGGCACCTGTTTGGCCTGTATGTCGCGTTTCGCTTCAGGCGTGAGTAAAGGTGCCACTATATCGCGTTTTCCTTGCCGAAGTCCATTTTTGCACTT
>JBCAQO010000057.1:42500-44220 GCA_039111635.1 Heterobasidion occidentale | reverse complement strand
AACATTGTAGACGGCTACAGAACGTTTGTAGACCGGTTTCTGATGACACTACAGAGCGTTTTTACAACGCTACAACCGACTACAGAACGTTTGTAGCCGGTCTCTGATGACACTACAGAGCGTTTCTTGCGACACTACAAACATGTAGACCGGTTTCTGATGACACTACAGAGCGTTTCTACAACGCTACAACATCTGTAGGCCGGTTTCTGACGACACTACAGAGTGCTTCTTGTGACTCTACAACGCTTGTAGACCGGTTCTGATCACGCTACAGGGCGTTTCTTACCAAACGCTACAACCGACTAACAGAACGTTTGTAGGCTGGTCTCTGAGACACTCAGAGCGTTCTTGCGACACTACAACATTTGTAGACCGGCTTACAGAACGTTTGTAGACCGGTTCTGATGACCACAGAGCGTTTCTTACGGTTACTACAACCGACTACAGAACATTTGTAGACCGGTTTCTGACGACACTACAGTGTGCTTCTTGCGAACTACAGCGCTTGTAGACCTGGTCCTTATCACGCTACAGAGCGTTTCTTACGCACTACAACATTTGTAGACCGGTTTCTGACGACACTTACAGAGCGTTTCTTACGACACTACAACATGTGCAGACGAGGTTTCTTATGACGCTAAAGAGCGTTTCTTACGACACTACAGCATTTGCAGACCAATTTCTTAACACTACACTGGACACTAACAATCAACCAACAGAGGCCCATCTCATGCCTGCCTAAGTAAAACAAGCCAGGCCCTCCTCAACAGCACAAAGCAGCATCTTCTCTCAACCCTGCCCTGAACAACACCTTCTCGCCTTCAGCAGGCTCCACTTCTCATCCATCAATCTCTATACTCTTGCCCAACTCACCTCATCCTAATCAATCTCGCTCCTCCTCTCTTCCCCTCTCTCCTGTGCGCCCTCTCCTCTCCCCATCAACCAAAGACAGAGACCTTTGACGGTCCTCGGTCCCTGGTCTTGGATGACTCTCTCGATGTTTTGTACGAGAGCCACCCTGTCCCATTCCCATCGCACTCATCCCTATCATGCCGCTCCCTCATGATCTCAGTCTTTCAGTATAGCAGGAGCTGCCTTTGCCCATCCGTCATGCAGTGCATCCTTTTGCCCCGATTGCCCTTGGATCATCAGCAGGCCCGGCCAGCAACCATGGTCGAGCGTCCCATTTCCCATGCTGATGCCTCCCTCATACAGTAGGAAAGGGCACCTGTTTGGTCCTTGTTATGTCGCGTTTCGCTTCAGGCGTGAGTAAAGGTGTCCACTATATCGCGTTTTTCCTTGGCGAAGTCCATTTTTGCACTTTCTCACCTATCCTTCACCCCTAGGCATTGGCCTCCGGCAGCTGCATATAGGGAGTCAGCCTCTAGGTATGTTATCCACGGCCATAGGACTCTGAAAGCACCGCATCCCGTCCGATCTGCGCAGTTACCAGAGTGCCGCCCAGTTAGTACCACGGTGGGGGACCACGCGGGAATCCTGGTGCTGTCGGTTTTTTCACTCTGTTTTGTCCATGCTCGGTGCTTTCGCACAAGGTGACTCGCGCCTGCCCTGAACATCCCCTCCGTTGTAGACCGGTTTCTTATGACGCTACGGAGTGTTTTTACGGTACTACAACCGACTACAGAGTGTTTGTAGACCGAGCGTTTGTAGCCGGCTTCTGACGACACTACAGAGCGTTCCTTATGACGCTTCAACG
>JBCAQO010000057.1:20000-22500 GCA_039111635.1 Heterobasidion occidentale | reverse complement strand
CGTTTGTAGACCGGTTTCTGATGACACTACAGAGCGTTTCTTACAACGCTACAACATCTGTAGGCCGGTCTCTGATGACACTACAGAGCGTTTCTTGTGACTCTACAACGCTTGTAGACCGGTTTCTGATCACGCTACAGGGCGTTTCTTACAACGCTACAACCGACTACAGAACGTTTGTAGGCCGGTCTCTGATGACACTACAGAGCGTTTCTTGCGACACTACAACATTTGTAGACCGGCTACAGAACGTTTGTAGACCGGTTTCTGATGACACTACAGAGCGTTTCTTACAACGCTACAACCGACTACAGAACGTTTGTAGGCCGGTTTCTGACGACACTACAGAGTGCTTCTTGTGACTCTACAACGCTTGTAGACCGGTTTCTGATGACACTACAGAGCGTTTCTTACAACGCTACAACCGACTACAGAACGTTTGTAGGCCGGTTTCTGACGACACTACAGAGTGCTTCTTGTGACTCTACAACGCTTGTAGACCGGCTACAGAACGTTTGTAGACCGGTTTCTGATGACACTACAGAGCGTTTCTTACAACGCTACAACCGACTACAGAACGTTTGTAGGCCGGTCTCTGATGACACTACAGAGCGTTTCTTGCGACACTACAACATTTGTAGACCGGCTACAGAACGTTTGTAGACCGGTTTCTGATGACACTACAGAGCGTTTTTACAACGCTACAACCGACTACAGAACGTTTGTAGGCCGGTCTCTGATGACACTACAGAGCGTTTCTTGCGACACTACAACATTTGTAGACCGGTTTCTGATGACACTACAGAGCGTTTCTTACAACGCTACAACATCTGTAGGCCGGTTTCTGACGACACTACAGAGTGCTTCTTGTGACTCTACAACGCTTGTAGACCGGTTTCTGATCACGCTACAGGGCGTTTCTTACAACGCTACAACCGACTACAGAACGTTTGTAGGCCGGTCTCTGATGACACTACAGAGCGTTTCTTGCGACACTACAACATTTGTAGACCGGCTACAGAACGTTTGTAGACCGGTTTCTGATGACACTACAGAGCGTTTCTTACGGTACTACAACCGACTACAGAACATTTGTAGACCGGTTTCTGACGACACTACAGAGTGCTTCTTGCGATACTACAGCGCTTGTAGACCTGGTCCTTATCACGCTACAGAGCGTTTCTTACGGCACTACAACATTTGTAGACCGGTTTCTGACGACACTACAGAGCGTTTCTTACGACACTACAACATGTGCAGACCGGTTTCTTATGACGCTAAAGAGCGTTTCTTACGACACTACAGCATTTGCAGACCAATTTCTTACAACACTACACTGGACACTACAACTCAACCAACAGAGGCCCATCTCATGCCTGCCCTAAAGTAAACAAGCCAGGCCCTCCTCATACATCACAAAGCAGCATCTTCTCTCAACCCTGCCCTGAACAACACCTTCTCGCCTTCAAGCAGGCTCCACTTCTCATCCATCAATCTCTATACCTCTTGCCCAACTCACCTCATCCTAATCATCCTCGCTCCTCCTCCTCTTCCCCTCTCTCCTGTGCGCCCTCCTCTCTCCCCATCAACCAAAGACAGAGACCTTTGACGGTCTCGGTCCCTGGTCTTGGATGACTCTCTCGATGTTTTGTACGAGAGCCACCCTGTCCCATTCCCATCGCACTCATCCCTATCATGCCGCTCCTCAATGATCTCAGTCTTTCAGTATAAGGCAGGAGCTGCCTTTGCCCATCCGTCATGCAGTGCATCCTTTTGCCCCGATTGCCCTTGGATCATCAGCAGGCCCGGCCAGCAACCATGGTCGAGCGTCCCATTTCCCATTGCTGATGCTCCCTCATACAGTAGGAAAGGGCACCTGTTTGGTCCTGTTATGTCGCGTTTCGCTTCAGGCGTGAGTAAAGGTGTCCACTATATCGCGTTTTTCCTTTGGCGAAGTCCATTTTTGCACTTTCTCACCTATCCTTCACCCCTAGGCATTGGCCTCCGGCAGCTGCATATAGGGAGTCAGCCTCTAGGTATGTTATCCACGGCCATAGGACTCTGAAAGCACCGCATCCCGTCCGATCTGCGCAGTTAACCAGAGTGCCGCCCAGTTAGTACCACGGTGGGGGACCACGCGGGAATCCTGGGTGCTGTGGTTTTTTCACTCTGTTTTGTTCCATGCTCGGTGCTTTCGCACAAGGTGACTCGCGCCCTGCCCTGAACATCCCCTCCGTTGTAGACCGGTTCTTATGACGCTACGGAGTGTTTCTTACGGTACTACAACCGACTACAGAGTGTTTGTAGACCGAGCGTTTGTAGCCCGGCTTCTGACGACACTACAGAGCGTTCCTTATGACGCTTCAACGCTTGTAGACCGGTTTCTTATGGCGCTACGAAGCGTTTCTTACGGTACTACAACCGACTACAGAGTGTTTGTAGACCGAGCGTTTGTAGCCCGGCTTCTGACGACACTACAGAGCGTTCCTTATGACGCTTC
>JBCAQO010000056.1:30000-32500 GCA_039111635.1 Heterobasidion occidentale | reverse complement strand
AAGGAACGCTCTGTAGTGTCGTCAGAAGCCGGGCTACAAACGCTCTGCAGTCGGTTGTAGTACCGTAAGAAACGCTTCGTAGCGTCATAAGAAACCGGTCTACAAGCGTTGAAGCGTCATAAGGAACGCTCTGTAGTGTCGTCAGAAGCCGGCTACAACGCTCGGTCTACAAACACTCTGAAGTCGGTTGTAGTACCGTAAGAAACCTCGTAGCGTCATAAGAAACCGGTCTACAACGGAGGGGATGTTCAGGGCAGGGCGCGAGTCACCTTGTGCGAAAGCACCGAGCATGGAACAAAACAGAGTGAAAAACCACAGCACCCAGGATTCCCGCGTGGTCCCCCACCGTGGTACTAACTGGGCGGCACTCTGGTTAACTGCGCAGATCGGACGGGATGCGGTGCTTTCAGAGTCCTATGGCCGTGGATAACATACCTAGAGGCTGACTCCCTATATGCAGCTGCTGGAGGCCAATGCCTAGGGTGAAGGATAGGTGAGAAAGTGCAAAAATGGACTTCGCCAAAGGAAAAACGCGATATAGTGGACACCTTTACTCACGCCTGAAGCGAACGCGACATAACAGGACCAAACAGGTGCCCTTTCCTACTGTATGAGGAGCATCAGCAATGGGAAATGGGACGCTCGACCATGGTTGCTGGCCGGGCCTGCTGATGATCCAAGGGCAATCGGGGCAAAAGGATGCACTGCATGACGGATGGGCAAAGGCAGCTCCTGCCTTATACTGAAAGACTGAGATCATTGAGGAGCGGCATGATAGGGATGAGTGCGATGGGAATGGGACAGGGTGGCTCTCGTACAAAACATCGAGAGAGTCATCCAAGACCAGGGACCGAGACCGTCAAAGGTCTCTGTCTTTGGTTGATGGGAGAGAGGAGGGCGCACAGGAGAGAGGGGAAGAGGAGGAGGAGCGAGGATGATTAGGATGAGGTGAGTTGGGCAAGAGGTATAGAGATTGATGGATGAGAAGTGGAGCCTGCTTGAAGGCGAGAAGGTGTTGTTCAGGGCAGGGTTGAGAGAAGATGCTGCTTTGTGATGTATGAGGAGGGACTGGCTTGTTTACTTTAGGGCAGGCATGAGATGGGCCTCTGTTGGTTGAGTTGTAGTGTCCAGTGTAGTGTTGTAAGAAATTGGTCTGCAAATGCTGTAGTGTCGTAAGAAACGCTCTTTAGCGTCATAAGAAACCGGTCTGCACATGTTGTAGTGTCGTAAGAAACGCTCTGTAGTGTCGTCAGAAACCGGTCTACAAATGTTGTAGTGCCGTAAGAAACGCTCTGTAGCGTGATAAGGACCAGGTCTACAAGCGCTGTAGTATCGCAAGAAGCACTCTGTAGTGTCGTCAGAAACCGGTCTACAAATGTTCTGTAGTCGGTTGTAGTACCGTAAGAAACGCTCTGTAGTGTCATCAGAAACCGGTCTACAAATGTTGTAGTGTCGCAAGAAACGCTCTGTAGTGTCATCAGAGACCGGCCTACAAACGTTCTGTAGTCGGTTGTAGCGTTGTAAAAAACGCTCTGTAGTGTCATCAGAAACCGGTCTACAAACGTTCTGTAGCCGGTCTACAAATGTTGTAGTGTCGCAAGAAACGCTCTGTAGTGTCATCAGAGACCGGCCTACAAACGTTCTGTAGCCGGTTGTAGCGTTGTAAGAAACGCTCTGTAGTGTCATCAGAAACCGGTCTACAAACGTTCTGTAGCCGGTCTACAAATGTTGTAGTGTCGCAAGAAACGCTCTGTAGTGTCATCAGAGACCGGCCTACAAACGTTCTGTAGTCGGTTGTAGTGTTGTAAGAAACGCTCTGTAGCGTGATCAGAAACCGGTCTACAAGCGTTGTAGAGTCACAAGAAGCACTCTGTAGTGTCGTCAGAAAACCGGCCTACAGATGTTGTAGCGTTGTAAGAAACGCTCTGTAGTGTCATCAGAAACCGGTCTACAAATGTTGTAGTGTCGCAAGAAACGCTCTGTAGTGTCATCAGAGACCGGCCTACAAACGTTCTGTAGTCGGTTGTAGCGTTGTAAAAAACGCTCTGTAGTGTCATCAGAAACCGGTCTACAAACGTTCTGTAGCCGGTCTACAATAGTTGTAGTGTCGCAAGAAACGCTCTGTAGTGTCATCAGACCGGCCTACAAACGTTCTGTAGTCGGTTGTAGCGTTGTAAGAAACGCTCTGTAGTGTCATCAGAAACCGGTCTACAAACGTTCTGTAGCCGGTCTACAAGCGTTGTAGAGTCACAAGAAGCACTCTGTAGTGTCGTCAGAACCGGCCTACAAACGTTCTGTAGTCGGTTGTAGCGTTGTAAGAAACGCTCTGTAGTGTCATCAGAAACCGGTCTACAAACGTTCTGTAGCCGGTCTACAAATGTTGTAGTGTCGCAAGAAACGCTCTGTAGTGTCATCAGAGACCGGCCTACAACGTTCTGTAGTCGGTTGTAGCGTTGTAAGAAACGCCTGTAGCGTGATCAGAAACCGGTCTACAAGCGTT
>JBCAQO010000056.1:17500-20000 GCA_039111635.1 Heterobasidion occidentale | reverse complement strand
TTGTAGTACCGTAAGAAACGCTTCGTAGCGTCATAAGAAACCGGTCTACAAGCGTTGAAGCGTCATAAGGAACGCTCTGTAGTGTCGTCAGAAGCCGGGCTACAAACGTTCTGTAGTCGGTTGTAGTACCGTAAGAAACGCTTCGTAGCGTCATAAGAAACCGGTCTACAAGCGTTGAAGCGTCATAAGGAACGCTCTGTAGTGTCGTCAGAAGCCGGGCTACAAACGCTCGGTCTACAAACACTCTGTAGTCGGTTGTAGTACCGTAAGAAACGCTTCGTAGCGTCATAAGAAACCGGTCTACAAGCGTTGAAGCGTCATAAGGAACGCTCTGTAGTGTCGTCAGAAGCCGGGCTACAAACGTTCTGTAGTCGGTTGTAGTACCGTAAGAAACGCTTCGTAGCGTCATAAGAAACCGGTCTACAAGCGTTGAAGCGTCATAAGGAACGCTCTGTAGTGTCGTCAGAAGCCGGGCTACAAACGTTCTGTAGTCGGTTGTAGTACCGTAAGAAACGCTTCGTAGCGTCATAAGAAACCGGTCTACAAGCGTTGAAGCGTCATAAGGAACGCTCTGTAGTGTCGTCAGAAGCCGGGCTACAAACGCTCGGTCTACAAACACTCTGTAGTCGGTTGTAGTACCGTAAGAAACGCTTCGTAGCGCCATAAGAAACCGGTCTACAAGCGTTGAAGCGTCATAAGGAACGCTCTGTAGTGTCGTCAGAAGCCGGGCTACAAACGTTCTGTAGTCGGTTGTAGTACCGTAAGAAACGCTTCGTAGCGTCATAAGAAACCGGTCTACAAGCGTTGAAGCGTCATAAGGAACGCTCTGTAGTGTCGTCAGAAGCCGGTCTACAAACGCTCTGCAGTCGGTTGTAGTACCGTAAGAAACGCTTCGTAGCGTCATAAGAAACCGGTCTACAAGCGTTGAAGCGTCATAAGGAACGCTCTGTAGTGTCGTCAGAAGCCGGGCTACAAACGCTCGGTCTACAAACACTCTGTAGTCGGTTGTAGTACCGTAAGAAACACTCCGTAGCGTCATAAGAAACCGGTCTACAACGGAGGGGATGTTCAGGGCAGGGCGCGAGTCACCTTGTGCGAAAGCACCGAGCATGGAACAAAACAGAGTGAAAAAACCACAGCACCCAGGATTCCCGCGTGGTCCCCCACCGTGGTACTAACTGGGCGGCACTCTGGTTAACTGCGCAGATCGGACGGGATGCGGTGCTTTCAGAGTCCTATGGCCGTGGATAACATACCTAGAGGCTGACTCCCTATATGCAGCTGCTGGAGGCCAATGCCTAGGGGTGAAGGATAGGTGAGAAAGTGCAAAAATGGACTTCGCCAAAGGAAAAACGCGATATTAGTGGACACCTTACTCACGCCTGAAGCGAAACGCGACATAACAGGACCAAACAGGTGCCCTTTCCTACTGTATGAGGGAGCATCAGCAATGGGAAATGGGACGCTCGACCATGGTTGCTGGCCGGGCCTGCTGATGATCCAAGGGCAATCGGGGCAAAAGGATGCACTGCATGACGGATGGCAAAGGCAGCTCCTGCCTTATACTGAAAGACTGAGATCATTGAGGAGCGGCATGATAGGGATGAGTGCGATGGGAATGGGACAGGGTGGCTCTCGTACAAAACATCGAGAGAGTCATCCAAGACCAGGGACCGAGACCGTCAAAGGTCTCTGTCTTGGTTGATGGGGAGAGAGGAGGGCGCACAGGAGAGAGGGGAAGAGGAGGAGGAGCGAGGATGATTAGGATGAGGTGAGTTGGGCAAGAGGTATAGAGATTGATGGATGAGAAGTGGAGCCTGCTTGAAGGCGAGAAGGTGTTGTTCAGGGCAGGGTTGAGAGAAGATGCTGCTTTGTGATGTATGAGGAGGGACTGGCTTGTTTACTTTAGGGCAGGCATGAGATGGGCCTCTGTTGGTTGAGTTGTAGTGTCCAGTGTAGTGTTGTAAGAAATTGGTCTGCAAATGCTGTAGTGTCGTAAGAAACGCTCTTTAGCGTCATAAGAAACCGGTCTGCACATGTTGTAGTGTCGTAAGAAACGCTCTGTAGTGTCGTCAGAAACCGGTCTACAAATGTTGTAGTGCCGTAAGAAACGCTCTGTAGCGTGATAAGGACCAGGTCTACAAGCGCTGTAGTATCGCAAGAAGCACTCTGTAGTGTCGTCAGAAACCGGTCTACAAATGTTCTGTAGTCGGTTGTAGTACCGTAAGAAACGCTCTGTAGTGTCATCAGAAACCGGTCTACAAATGTTGTAGTGTCGCAAGAAACGCTCTGTAGTGTCATCAGAGACGGCCTACAAACGTTCTGTAGTCGGTTGTAGCGTTGTAAAAAACGCTCTGTAGTGTCATCAGAAACCGGTCTACAAACGTTCTGTAGCCGGTCTACAAATGTTGTAGTGTCGCAAGAAACGCTCTGTAGTGTCATCAGAGACCGGCCTACAAACGTTCTGTAGCCGGTTGTAGCGTTGTAAGAAACGCTCTGT
>JBCAQO010000056.1:5000-7500 GCA_039111635.1 Heterobasidion occidentale | reverse complement strand
CCGGTCTACAAACGCTCTGCAGTCGGTTGTAGTACCGTAAGAAACGCTTCGTAGCGTCATAAGAAACCGGTCTACAAGCGTTGAAGCGTCATAAGGAACGCTCTGTAGTGTCGTCAGAAGCCGGGCTACAAACACTCTGTAGTCGGTTGTAGTACCGTAAGAAACGCTTCGTAGCGCCATAAGAAACCGGTCTACAAGCGTTGAAGCGTCATAAGGAACGCTCTGTAGTGTCGTCAGAAGCCGGTCTACAAACGCTCTGCAGTCGGTTGTAGTACCGTAAGAAACGCTTCGTAGCGTCATAAGAAACCGGTCTACAAGCGTTGAAGCGTCATAAGGAACGCTCTGTAGTGTCGTCAGAAGCCGGGCTACAAACGCTCGGTCTACAAACACTCTGTAGTCGGTTGTAGTACCGTAAGAAACGCTTCGTAGCGCCATAAGAAACCGGTCTACAAGCGTTGAAGCGTCATAAGGAACGCTCTGTAGTGTCGTCAGAAGCCGGGCTACAAACGCTCGGTCTACAAACACTCTGTAGTCGGTTGTAGTACCGTAAGAAACGCTTCGTAGCGCCATAAGAAACCGGTCTACAAGCGTTGAAGCGTCATAAGGAACGCTCTGTAGTGTCGTCAGAAGCCGGGCTACAAACGCTCGGTCTACAAACACTCTGTAGTCGGTTGTAGTACCGTAAGAAACACTCCGTAGCGTCATAAGAAACCGGTCTACAACGGAGGGGATGTTCAGGGCAGGGCGCGAGTCACCTTGTGCGAAAGCACCGAGCATGGAACAAAACAGAGTGAAAAAACCACAGCACCCAGGATTCCCGCGTGGTCCCCCACCGTGGTACTAACTGGGCGGCACTCTGGTTAACTGCGCAGATCGGACGGGATGCGGTGCTTTCAGAGTCCTATGGCCGTGGATAACATACCTAGAGGCTGACTCCCTATATGCAGCTGCCGGAGGCCAATGCCTAGGGGTGAAGGATAGGTGAGAAAGTGCAAAAATGGACTTCGCCAAAGGAAAAACGCGATATAGTGGACACCTTTACTCACGCCTGAAGCGAAACGCGACATAACAGGACCAAACAGGTGCCCTTTCCTACTGTATGAGGGAGCATCAGCAATGGGAAATGGGACGCTCGACCATGGTTGCTGGCCGGGCCTGCTGATGATCCAAGGGCAATCGGGGCAAAAGGATGCACTGCATGACGGATGGGCAAAGGCAGCTCCTGCCTTATACTGAAAGACTGAGATCATTGAGGAGCGGCATGATAGGGATGAGTGCGATGGGAATGGGACAGGGTGGCTCTCGTACAAAACATCGAGAGAGTCATCCAAGACCAGGGACCGAGACCGTCAAAGGTCTCTGTCTTTGGTTGATGGGGAGAGAGGAGGGCGCACAGGAGAGAGGGGAAGAGGAGGAGGAGCGAGGATGATTAGGATGAGGTGAGTTGGGCAAGAGGTATAGAGATTGATGGATGAGAAGTGGAGCCTGCTTGAAGGCGAGAAGGTGTTGTTCAGGGCAGGGTTGAGAGAAGATGCTGCTTTGTGATGTATGAGGAGGGCCTGGCTTGTTTACTTTAGGGCAGGCATGAGATGGGCCTCTGTTGGTTGAGTTGTAGTGTCCAGTGTAGTGTTGTAAGAAATTGGTCTGCAAATGCTGTAGTGTCGTAAGAAACGCTCTTTAGCGTCATAAGAAACCGGTCTGCACATGTTGTAGTGTCGTAAGAAACGCTCTGTAGTGTCGTCAGAAACCGGTCTACAAATGTTGTAGTGCCGTAAGAAACGCTCTGTAGCGTGATAAGGACCAGGTCTACAAGCGCTGTAGTATCGCAAGAAGCACTCTGTAGTGTCGTCAGAAACCGGTCTACAAATGTTCTGTAGTCGGTTGTAGTACCGTAAGAAACGCTCTGTAGTGTCATCAGAAACCGGTCTACAAACGTTCTGTAGCCGGTCTACAAATGTTGTAGTGTCGCAAGAAACGCTCTGTAGTGTCATCAGAGACCGGCCTACAAACGTTCTGTAGTCGGTTGTAGCGTTGTAAGAAACGCCCTGTAGCGTGATCAGAAACCGGTCTACAAGCGTTGTAGAGTCACAAGAAGCACTCTGTAGTGTCGTCAGAAACCGGCCTACAGATGTTGTAGCGTTGTAAGAAACGCTCTGTAGTGTCATCAGAAACCGGTCTACAAATGTTGTAGTGTCGCAAGAAACGCTCTGTAGTGTCATCAGAGACCGGCCTACAAACGTTCTGTAGTCGGTTGTAGCGTTGTAAAAAACGCTCTGTAGTGTCATCAGAAACCGGTCTACAAACGTTCTGTAGCCGGTCTACAAATGTTGTAGTGTCGCAAGAAACGCTCTGTAGTGTCATCAGAGACCGGCCTACAAACGTTCTGTAGTCGGTTGTAGCGTTGTAAGAAACGCTCTGTAGTGTCATCAGAAACCGGTCTACAAACGTTCTGTAGCCGGTCTACAAGCGTTGTAGAGTCACAAGAAGCACTCTGTAGTGT
>JBCAQO010000055.1:40000-43529 GCA_039111635.1 Heterobasidion occidentale | reverse complement strand
TACAGAACGTTTGTAGGCCGGTCTCTGATGACACTACAGAGCGTTTCTTGCGACACTACAACATTTGTAGACCGGCTACAGAACGTTTGTAGACCGTTTCTGATGACACTACAGAGCGTTTTTTACAACGCTACAACCGACTACAGAACGTTTGTAGGCCGGTCTCTGATGACACTACAGAGCGTTTCTTGCGACACTACAACATTTGTAGACCGGTTTCTGATGACACTACAGAGCGTTTCTTACGGTACTACAACCGACTACAGAACATTTGTAGACCGGTTTCTGACGACACTACAGAGTGCTTCTTGCGATACTACAGCGCTTGTAGACCTGGTCCTTATCACGCTACAGAGCGTTTCTTACGGCACTACAACATTTGTAGACCGGTTTCTGACGACACTACAGAGCGTTTCTTACGACACTACAACATGTGCAGACCGGTTTCTTATGACGCTAAAGAGCGTTTCTTACGACACTACAGCATTTGCAGACCAATTTCTTACAACACTACACTGGACACTACAACTCAACCAACAGAGGCCCATCTCATGCCTGCCCTAAAGTAAACAAGCCAGTCCCTCCTCATACATCACAAAGCAGCATCTTCTCTCAACCCTGCCCTGAACAACACCTTCTCGCCTTCAAGCAGGCTCCACTTCTCATCCATCAATCTCTATACCTCTTGCCCAACTCACCTCATCCTAATCATCCTCGCTCCTCCTCCTCTTCCCCTCTCTCCTGTGCGCCCTCCTCTCTCCCCATCAACCAAAGACAGAGACCTTTGACGGTCTCGGTCCCTGGTCTTGGATGACTCTCTCGATGTTTTGTACGAGAGCCACCCTGTCCCATTCCCATCGCACTCATCCCTATCATGCCGCTCCTCAATGATCTCAGTCTTTCAGTATAAGGCAGGAGCTGCCTTTGCCCATCCGTCATGCAGTGCATCCTTTTGCCCCGATTGCCCTTGGATCATCAGCAGGCCCGGCCAGCAACCATGGTCGAGCGTCCCATTTCCCATTGCTGATGCTCCCTCATACAGTAGGAAAGGGCACCTGTTTGGTCCTGTTATGTCGCGTTTCGCTTCAGGCGTGAGTAAAGGTGTCCACTATATCGCGTTTTTCCTTTGGCGAAGTCCATTTTTGCACTTTCTCACCTATCCTTCACCCCTAGGCATTGGCCTCCAGCAGCTGCATATAGGGAGTCAGCCTCTAGGTATGTTATCCACGGCCATAGGACTCTGAAAGCACCGCATCCCGTCCGATCTGCGCAGTTAACCAGAGTGCCGCCCAGTTAGTACCACGGTGGGGGACCACGCGGGAATCCTGGGTGCTGTGGTTTTTTCACTCTGTTTGTTCCATGCTCGGTGCTTTCGCACAAGGTGACTCGCGCCCTGCCCTGAACATCCCCTCCGTTGTAGACCGGTTTCTTATGACGCTACGGAGTGTTTCTTACGGTACTACAACCGACTACAGAGTGTTTGTAGACCGAGCGTTTGTAGCCCGGCTTCTGACGACACTACAGAGCGTTCCTTATGACGCTTCAACGCTTGTAGACCGGTTTCTTATGACGCTACGAAGCGTTTCTTACGGTACTACAACCGACTGCAGAGCGTTTGTAGACCGGCTTCTGACGACACTACAGAGCGTTCCTTATGACGCTTCAACGCTTGTAGACCGGTTTCTTATGACGCTACGAAGCGTTTCTTACGGTACTACAACCGACTACAGAACGTTTGTAGCCCGGCTTCTGACGACACTACAGAGCGTTCCTTATGACGCTTCAACGCTTGTAGACCGGTTTCTTATGGCGCTACGAAGCGTTTCTTACGGTACTACAACCGACTACAGAGTGTTTGTAGACCGAGCGTTTGTAGCCCGGCTTCTGACGACACTACAGAGCGTTCCTTATGACGCTTCAACGCTTGTAGACCGGTTTCTTATGACGCTACGAAGCGTTTCTTACGGTACTACAACCGACTACAGAACGTTTGTAGCCCGGCTTCTGACGACACTACAGAGCGTTCCTTATGACGCTTCAACGCTTGTAGACCGGTTTCTTATGACGCTACGAAGCGTTTCTTACGGTACTACAACCGACTACAGAACGTTTGTAGCCCGGCTTCTGACGACACTACAGAGCGTTCCTTATGACGCTTCAACGCTTGTAGACCGGTTTCTTATGACGCTACGAAGCGTTTCTTACGGTACTACAACCGACTACAGAGTGTTTGTAGACCGAGCGTTTGTAGCCCGGCTTCTGACGACACTACAGAGCGTTCCTTATGACGCTTCAACGCTTGTAGACCGGTTTCTTATGACGCTACGAAGCGTTTCTTACGGTACTACAACCGACTACAGAACGTTTGTAGCCCGGCTTCTGACGACACTACAGAGCGTTCCTTATGACGCTTCAACGCTTGTAGACCGGTTTCTTATGACGCTACGAAGCGTTTCTTACGGTACTACAACCGACTACAGAGTGTTTGTAGACCGAGCGTTTGTAGCCCGGCTTCTGACGACACTACAGAGCGTTCCTTATGACGCTTCAACGCTTGTAGACCGGTTTCTTATGGCGCTACGAAGCGTTTCTTACGGTACTACAACCGACTGCAGAACGTTTGTAGCCCGGCTTCTGACGACACTACAGAGCGTTCCTTATGACGCTTCAACGCTTGTAGACCGGTTTCTTATGACGCTACGAAGCGTTTCTTACGGTACTACAACCGACTGCAGAACGTTTGTAGCCCGGCTTCTGACGACACTACAGAGCGTTCCTTATGACGCTTCAACGCTTGTAGACCGGTTTCTTATGGCGCTACGAAGCGTTTCTTACGGTACTACAACCGACTACAGAACGTTTGTAGCCCGGCTTCTGACGACACTACAGAGCGTTCCTTATGACGCTTCAACGCTTGTAGACCGGTTTCTTATGACGCTACGAAGCGTTTCTTACGGTACTACAACCGACTACAGAACGTTTGTAGCCCGGCTTCTGACGACACTACAGAGCGTTCCTTATGACGCTTCAACGCTTGTAGACCGGTTTCTTATGGCGCTACGAAGCGTTTCTTACGGTACTACAACCGACTACAGAGTGTTTGTAGACCG
This sequence comes from Heterobasidion occidentale, assembly GCA_039111635.1. Lineage (NCBI taxonomy): Eukaryota > Fungi > Basidiomycota > Agaricomycetes > Russulales > Bondarzewiaceae > Heterobasidion > Heterobasidion occidentale. The sequence goes on along the minus strand of JBCAQO010000055.1, from coordinate 40,419 downwards.
AGCGTTTGTAGCCCGGCTTCTGACGACACTACAGAGCGTTCCTTATGACGCTTCAACGCTTGTAGACCGGTTTCTTATGACGCTACGAAGCGTTTCTTACGGTACTACAACCGACTACAGAACGTTTGTAGCCCGGCTTCTGACGACACTACAGAGCGTTCCTTATGACGCTTCAACGCTTGTAGACCGGTTTCTTATGGCGCTACGAAGCGTTTCTTACGGTACTACAACCGACTGCAGAACGTTTGTAGCCCGGCTTCTGACGACACTACAGAGCGTTCCTTATGACGCTTCAACGCTTGTAGACCGGTTTCTTATGACGCTACGAAGCGTTTCTTACGGTACTACAACCGACTGCAGAACGTTTGTAGCCCGGCTTCTGACGACACTACAGAGCGTTCCTTATGACGCTTCAACGC
>JBCAQO010000055.1:27500-32500 GCA_039111635.1 Heterobasidion occidentale | reverse complement strand
GCCCCTTTTCCAGAGCTCATTCGGCTTTCCAGTGGTTGTACTCCCCTACTCAGAGACGGTACTCGGTTCGGCGCAAGGCCGCCCCTTTTCCAGAGCTCATTCGGCTTTCCAGTGGTTGTACTCCCCTACTCAGAGACGGTACTCGGTTCAGCGCAAGGCCGCCCCTTTTCCAGAGCTCATTCGGCTTTCACTGCTTTCCAGTGGTTGTCCCCTACTCAGAGACGGTACTCGGTTCGGCGCAAGGCCGCCCCTTTTCCAGAGCTCATTCGGCTTTCCAGTGGTTGTACTCCCCTACTCAGAGACGGTACTCGGTTCAGCGCAAGGCCGCCCCTTTTCCAGAGCTCATTCGGCTTTCACTGCTTTCCAGTGGTTGTACTCCCCTACTCAGAGACGGTACTCGGTTCGGCGCAAGGCCGCCCCTTTTCCAGAGCTCATTCGGCTTTCCAGTGGTTGTACTCCCCTACTCAGAGACGGTACTCGGTTCGGCGCAAGGCCGCCCCTTTTCCAGAGCTCATTCGGCTTTCCACAGAAGTACACACCTACTCGGCAACATCACCAGACAAGCCTTCAAGACAATCCCAACCTATGTCAGGCATCTCAGAGTCCGTCCGTTTCAGTTCCCTTTTGGCTTTCCCCTCATGTAGTAGGAAAAGCCATCTGTTTGGTCCTGTTATGTCGCGTTTCGCTTCAGGCGTGAGTAAAGGTGTCCACTATATCGCGTTTTACCTTTGGCGAAGTCCATTTTCGCACTTTCTCACTTGTCTTGGTTTTTTCTCACCCAGCATTGGTCCCTGACACTGTCTGACCCATCAGAGGGTGTTCCGGGCATTTCTGGGTTCATGCCTGGGCGTGATCACAGCCATTTCACCAATGACACTACATCCAAAAACAGACTGTTTGTAGCCTGGTTTCCCATGACACTGACACTACAATTCAACCACAGAGACACCACAACATTTGTAGACCGGTTTCTCGTGACGCTGCAGAGCGTTTCTTACAACACTACAACACTTGTAGACCGCTTTCTTGTGACACTACAGAGCGTTTCTTACAACACTACAGCATTTGTAGACCGCTTTCTTATGTCACTACAGAGCGACCCTTACAACGCTACAACACTTGTAGACCGGTTTCTTGTGACACTACAGAGCGTTTCTGACAACGCTACAACACTTTGTAGACCGGACTTGTAGACCGGTTTCTTGTGACACTACAGAGCGTTTCTGACAACGCTACAACACTTTATTACGGTACCACAACACTTGTAGACCGGTTTCTTGTGACACTACAGAGCGTTTCTGACAACGCTACAACATTTGTAGACCGGCTACAGAACGTTTGTAGACCGGTTTCTGATGACACTACAGAGCGTTTCTTACAACGCTACAACATCTGTAGGCCGGTCTCTGATGACACTACAGAGCGTTTCTTGTGACTCTACAACGCTTGTAGACCGGTTTCTGATCACGCTACAGGGCGTTTCTTACAACGCTACAACCGACTACAGAACGTTTGTAGGCCGGTCTCTGATGACACTACAGAGCGTTTCTTGCGACACTACAACATTTGTAGACCGGCTACAGAACGTTTGTAGACCGGTTTCTGATGACACTACAGAGCGTTTCTTACAACGCTACAACCGACTACAGAACGTTTGTAGGCCGGTTTCTGACGACACTACAGAGTGCTTCTTGTGACTCTACAACGCTTGTAGACCGGCTACAGAACGTTTGTAGACCGGTTTCTGATGACACTACAGAGCGTTTCTTACAACGCTACAACCGACTACAGAACGTTTGTAGGCCGGTCTCTGATGACACTACAGAGCGTTTCTTGCGACACTACAACATTTGTAGACCGGCTACAGAACGTTTGTAGACCGGTTTCTGATGACACTACAGAGCGTTTTTTACAACGCTACAACCGACTACAGAACGTTTGTAGGCCGGTCTCTGATGACACTACAGAGCGTTTCTTGCGACACTACAACATTTGTAGACCGGTTTCTGATGACACTACAGAGCGTTTCTTACAACGCTACAACATCTGTAGGCCGGTTTCTGACGACACTACAGAGTGCTTCTTGTGACTCTACAACGCTTGTAGACCGGTTTCTGATCACGCTACAGAGCGTTTCTTACAACACTACAACCGACTACAGAACGTTTGTAGGCCGGTCTCTGATGACACTACAGAGCGTTTCTTGCGACACTACAACATTTGTAGACCGGCTACAGAACGTTTGTAGACCGGTTTCTGATGACACTACAGAGCGTTTCTTACAACGCTACAACCGGCTACAGAACGTTTGTAGGCCGGTCTCTGATGACACTACAGAGCGTTTCTTGCGACACTACAACATTTGTAGACCGGCTACAGAACGTTTGTAGACCGGTTTCTGATGACACTACAGAGCGTTTTTTACAACGCTACAACCGACTACAGAACGTTTGTAGGCCGGTCTCTGATGACACTACAGAGCGTTTCTTGCGACACTACAACATTTGTAGACCGGTTTCTGATGACACTACAGAGCGTTTCTTACGGTACTACAACCGACTACAGAACATTTGTAGACCGGTTTCTGACGACACTACAGAGTGCTTCTTGCGATACTACAGCGCTTGTAGACCTGGTCCTTATCACGCTACAGAGCGTTTCTTACGGCACTACAACATTTGTAGACCGGTTTCTGACGACACTACAGAGCGTTTCTTACGACACTACAACATGTGCAGACCGGTTTCTTATGACGCTAAAGAGCGTTTCTTACGACACTACAGCATTTGCAGACCAATTTCTTACAACACTACACTGGACACTACAACTCAACCAACAGAGGCCCATCTCATGCCTGCCCTAAAGTAAACAAGCCAGTCCCTCCTCATACATCACAAAGCAGCATCTTCTCTCAACCCTGCCCTGAACAACACCTTCTCGCCTTCAAGCAGGCTCCACTTCTCATCCATCAATCTCTATACCTCTTGCCCAACTCACCTCATCCTAATCATCCTCGCTCCTCCTCCTCTTCCCCTCTCTCCTGTGCGCCCTCCTCTCTCCCCATCAACCAAAGACAGAGACCTTTGACGGTCTCGGTCCCTGGTCTTGGATGACTCTCTCGATGTTTTGTACGAGAGCCACCCTGTCCCATTCCCATCGCACTCATCCCTATCATGCCGCTCCTCAATGATCTCAGTCTTTCAGTATAAGGCAGGAGCTGCCTTTGCCCATCCGTCATGCAGTGCATCCTTTTGCCCCGATTGCCCTTGGATCATCAGCAGGCCCGGCCAGCAACCATGGTCGAGCGTCCCATTTCCCATTGCTGATGCTCCCTCATACAGTAGGAAAGGGCACCTGTTTGGTCCTGTTATGTCGCGTTTCGCTTCAGGCGTGAGTAAAGGTGTCCACTATATCGCGTTTTTCCTTTGGCGAAGTCCATTTTTGCACTTTCTCACCTATCCTTCACCCCTAGGCATTGGCCTCCAGCAGCTGCATATAGGGAGTCAGCCTCTAGGTATGTTATCCACGGCCATAGGACTCTGAAAGCACCGCATCCCGTCCGATCTGCGCAGTTAACCAGAGTGCCGCCCAGTTAGTACCACGGTGGGGGACCACGCGGGAATCCTGGGTGCTGTGGTTTTTTCACTCTGTTTTGTTCCATGCTCGGTGCTTTCGCACAAGGTGACTCGCGCCCTGCCCTGAACATCCCCTCCGTTGTAGACCGGTTTCTTATGACGCTACGGAGTGTTTCTTACGGTACTACAACCGACTACAGAGTGTTTGTAGACCGAGCGTTTGTAGCCCGGCTTCTGACGACACTACAGAGCGTTCCTTATGACGCTTCAACGCTTGTAGACCGGTTTCTTATGACGCTACGAAGCGTTTCTTACGGTACTACAACCGACTGCGAGCGTTTGTAGACCGGCTTCTGACGACACTACAGAGCGTTCCTTATGACGCTTCAACGCTTGTAGACCGGTTTCTTATGACGCTACGAAGCGTTTCTTACGGTACTACAACCGACTACAGAACGTTTGTAGCCCGGCTTCTGACGACACTACAGAGCGTTCCTTATGACGCTTCAACGCTTGTAGACCGGTTTCTTATGGCGCTACGAAGCGTTTCTTACGGTACTACAACCGACTACAGAGTGTTTGTAGACGAGCGTTTGTAGCCCGGCTTCTGACGACACTACAGAGCGTTCCTTATGACGCTTCAACGCTTGTAGACCGGTTTCTTATGACGCTACGAAGCGTTTCTTACGGTACTACAACCGACTACAGAACGTTTGTAGCCCGGCTTCTGACGACACTACAGAGCGTTCCTTATGACGCTTCAACGCTTGTAGACCGGTTTCTTATGACGCTACGAAGCGTTTCTTACGGTACTACAACCGACTACAGAGTGTTTGTAGACCGAGCGTTTGTAGCCCGGCTTCTGACGACACTACAGAGCGTTCCTTATGACGCTTCAACGCTTGTAGACCGGTTTCTTATGGCGCTACGAAGCGTTTCTTACGGTACTACAACCGACTGCAGAACGTTTGTAGCCCGGCTTCTGACGACACTACAGAGCGTTCCTTATGACGCTTCAACGCTTGTAGACCGGTTTCTTATGACGCTACGAAGCGTTTCTTACGGTACTACAACCGACTGCAGAACGTTTGTAGCCCGGCTTCTGACGACACTACAGAGCGTTCCTTATGACGCTTCAACGCTTGTAGACCGGTTTCTTATGGCGCTACGAAGCGTTTCTTACGGTACTACAACCGACTACAGAACGTTTGTAGCCCGGCTTCTGACGACACTACAGAGCGTTCCTTATGACGCTTCAACGCTTGTAGACCGGTTTCTTATGACGCTACGAAGCGTTTCTTACGGTACTACAACCGACTACAGAACGTTTGTAGCCCGGCTTCTGACGACACTACAGAGCGTTCCTTATGACGCTTCAACGCTTGTAGACCGGTTTCTTATGGCGCTACGAAGCGTTTCTTACGG
>JBCAQO010000055.1:15000-17500 GCA_039111635.1 Heterobasidion occidentale | reverse complement strand
TCTGTAGGCCGGTTTCTGACGACACTACAGAGTGCTTCTTGTGACTCTACAACGCTTGTAGACCGGTTTCTGATCACGCTACAGAGCGTTTCTTACAACACTACAACCGACTACAGAACGTTTGTAGGCCGGTCTCTGATGACACTACAGAGCGTTTCTTGCGACACTACAACATTTGTAGACCGGCTACAGAACGTTTGTAGACCGGTTTCTGATGACACTACAGAGCGTTTCTTACAACGCTACAACCGGCTACAGAACGTTTGTAGGCCGGTCTCTGATGACACTACAGAGCGTTTCTTGCGACACTACAACATTTGTAGACCGGCTACAGAACGTTTGTAGACCGGTTTCTGATGACACTACAGAGCGTTTTTTACAACGCTACAACCGACTACAGAACGTTTGTAGGCCGGTCTCTGATGACACTACAGAGCGTTTCTTGCGACACTACAACATTTGTAGACCGGTTTCTGATGACACTACAGAGCGTTTCTTACGGTACTACAACCGACTACAGAACATTTGTAGACCGGTTTCTGACGACACTACAGAGTGCTTCTTGCGATACTACAGCGCTTGTAGACCTGGTCCTTATCACGCTACAGAGCGTTTCTTACGGCACTACAACATTTGTAGACCGGTTTCTGACGACACTACAGAGCGTTTCTTACGACACTACAACATGTGCAGACCGGTTTCTTATGACGCTAAAGAGCGTTTCTTACGACACTACAGCATTTGCAGACCAATTTCTTACAACACTACACTGGACACTACAACTCAACCAACAGAGGCCCATCTCATGCCTGCCCTAAAGTAAACAAGCCAGTCCCTCCTCATACATCACAAAGCAGCATCTTCTCTCAACCCTGCCCTGAACAACACCTTCTCGCCTTCAAGCAGGCTCCACTTCTCATCCATCAATCTCTATACCTCTTGCCCAACTCACCTCATCCTAATCATCCTCGCTCCTCCTCCTCTTCCCCTCTCTCCTGTGCGCCCTCCTCTCTCCCCATCAACCAAAGACAGAGACCTTTGACGGTCTCGGTCCCTGGTCTTGGATGACTCTCTCGATGTTTTGTACGAGAGCCACCCTGTCCCATTCCCATCGCACTCATCCCTATCATGCCGCTCCTCAATGATCTCAGTCTTTCAGTATAAGGCAGGAGCTGCCTTTGCCCATCCGTCATGCAGTGCATCCTTTTGCCCCGATTGCCCTTGGATCATCAGCAGGCCCGGCCAGCAACCATGGTCGAGCGTCCCATTTCCCATTGCTGATGCTCCCTCATACAGTAGGAAAGGGCACCTGTTTGGTCCTGTTATGTCGCGTTTCGCTTCAGGCGTGAGTAAAGGTGTCCACTATATCGCGTTTTTCCTTTGGCGAAGTCCATTTTTGCACTTTCTCACCTATCCTTCACCCCTAGGCATTGGCCTCCAGCAGCTGCATATAGGGAGTCAGCCTCTAGGTATGTTATCCACGGCCATAGGACTCTGAAAGCACCGCATCCCGTCCGATCTGCGCAGTTAACCAGAGTGCCGCCCAGTTAGTACCACGGTGGGGGACCACGCGGGAATCCTGGGTGCTGTGGTTTTTTCACTCTGTTTTGTTCCATGCTCGGTGCTTTCGCACAAGGTGACTCGCGCCCTGCCCTGAACATCCCCTCCGTTGTAGACCGGTTTCTTATGACGCTACGGAGTGTTTCTTACGGTACTACAACCGACTACAGAGTGTTTGTAGACCGAGCGTTTGTAGCCCGGCTTCTGACGACACTACAGAGCGTTCCTTATGACGCTTCAACGCTTGTAGACCGGTTTCTTATGACGCTACGAAGCGTTTCTTACGGTACTACAACCGACTGCAGAGCGTTTGTAGACCGGCTTCTGACGACACTACAGAGCGTTCCTTATGACGCTTCAACGCTTGTAGACCGGTTTCTTATGACGCTACGAAGCGTTTCTTACGGTACTACAACCGACTACAGAACGTTTGTAGCCCGGCTTCTGACGACACTACAGAGCGTTCCTTATGACGCTTCAACGCTTGTAGACCGGTTTCTTATGGCGCTACGAAGCGTTTCTTACGGTACTACAACCGACTACAGAGTGTTTGTAGACCGAGCGTTTGTAGCCCGGCTTCTGACGACACTACAGAGCGTTCCTTATGACGCTTCAACGCTTGTAGACCGGTTTCTTATGACGCTACGAAGCGTTTCTTACGGTACTACAACCGACTACAGAACGTTTGTAGCCCGGCTTCTGACGACACTACAGAGCGTTCCTTATGACGCTTCAACGCTTGTAGACCGGTTTCTTATGACGCTACGAAGCGTTTCTTACGGTACTACAACCGACTACAGAACGTTTGTAGCCCGGCTTCTGACGACACTACAGAGCGTTCCTTATGACGCTTCAACGCTTGTAGACCGGTTTCTTATGACGCTACGAAGCGTTTCTTACGGTACTACAACCGACTACAGAGTGTTTGTAGACCGAGCGT
>JBCAQO010000055.1:0-5000 GCA_039111635.1 Heterobasidion occidentale | reverse complement strand
CAGAGCGTTTCTGACAACGCTACAACACTTTATTACGGTACCACAACACTTGTAGACCGGTTTCTTGTGACACTACAGAGCGTTTCTGACAACGCTACAACATTTGTAGACCGGCTACAGAACGTTTGTAGACCGGTTTCTGATGACACTACAGAGCGTTTCTTACAACGCTACAACATCTGTAGGCCGGTCTCTGATGACACTACAGAGCGTTTCTTGTGACTCTACAACGCTTGTAGACCGGTTTCTGATCACGCTACAGGGCGTTTCTTACAACGCTACAACCGACTACAGAACGTTTGTAGGCCGGTCTCTGATGACACTACAGAGCGTTTCTTGCGACACTACAACATTTGTAGACCGGCTACAGAACGTTTGTAGACCGGTTTCTGATGACACTACAGAGCGTTTCTTACAACGCTACAACCGACTACAGAACGTTTGTAGGCCGGTTTCTGACGACACTACAGAGTGCTTCTTGTGACTCTACAACGCTTGTAGACCGGCTACAGAACGTTTGTAGACCGGTTTCTGATGACACTACAGAGCGTTTCTTACAACGCTACAACCGACTACAGAACGTTTGTAGGCCGGTCTCTGATGACACTACAGAGCGTTTCTTGCGACACTACAACATTTGTAGACCGGCTACAGAACGTTTGTAGACCGGTTTCTGATGACACTACAGAGCGTTTTTTACAACGCTACAACCGACTACAGAACGTTTGTAGGCCGGTCTCTGATGACACTACAGAGCGTTTCTTGCGACACTACAACATTTGTAGACCGGTTTCTGATGACACTACAGAGCGTTTCTTACAACGCTACAACATCTGTAGGCCGGTTTCTGACGACACTACAGAGTGCTTCTTGTGACTCTACAACGCTTGTAGACCGGTTTCTGATCACGCTACAGAGCGTTTCTTACAACACTACAACCGACTACAGAACGTTTGTAGGCCGGTCTCTGATGACACTACAGAGCGTTTCTTGCGACACTACAACATTTGTAGACCGGCTACAGAACGTTTGTAGACCGGTTTCTGATGACACTACAGAGCGTTTCTTACAACGCTACAACCGGCTACAGAACGTTTGTAGGCCGGTCTCTGATGACACTACAGAGCGTTTCTTGCGACACTACAACATTTGTAGACCGGCTACAGAACGTTTGTAGACCGGTTTCTGATGACACTACAGAGCGTTTTTTACAACGCTACAACCGACTACAGAACGTTTGTAGGCCGGTCTCTGATGACACTACAGAGCGTTTCTTGCGACACTACAACATTTGTAGACCGGTTTCTGATGACACTACAGAGCGTTTCTTACGGTACTACAACCGACTACAGAACATTTGTAGACCGGTTTCTGACGACACTACAGAGTGCTTCTTGCGATACTACAGCGCTTGTAGACCTGGTCCTTATCACGCTACAGAGCGTTTCTTACGGCACTACAACATTTGTAGACCGGTTTCTGACGACACTACAGAGCGTTTCTTACGACACTACAACATGTGCAGACCGGTTTCTTATGACGCTAAAGAGCGTTTCTTACGACACTACAGCATTTGCAGACCAATTTCTTACAACACTACACTGGACACTACAACTCAACCAACAGAGGCCCATCTCATGCCTGCCCTAAAGTAAACAAGCCAGTCCCTCCTCATACATCACAAAGCAGCATCTTCTCTCAACCCTGCCCTGAACAACACCTTCTCGCCTTCAAGCAGGCTCCACTTCTCATCCATCAATCTCTATACCTCTTGCCCAACTCACCTCATCCTAATCATCCTCGCTCCTCCTCCTCTTCCCCTCTCTCCTGTGCGCCCTCCTCTCTCCCCATCAACCAAAGACAGAGACCTTTGACGGTCTCGGTCCCTGGTCTTGGATGACTCTCTCGATGTTTTGTACGAGAGCCACCCTGTCCCATTCCCATCGCACTCATCCCTATCATGCCGCTCCTCAATGATCTCAGTCTTTCAGTATAAGGCAGGAGCTGCCTTTGCCCATCCGTCATGCAGTGCATCCTTTTGCCCCGATTGCCCTTGGATCATCAGCAGGCCCGGCCAGCAACCATGGTCGAGCGTCCCATTTCCCATTGCTGATGCTCCCTCATACAGTAGGAAAGGGCACCTGTTTGGTCCTGTTATGTCGCGTTTCGCTTCAGGCGTGAGTAAAGGTGTCCACTATATCGCGTTTTTCCTTTGGCGAAGTCCATTTTTGCACTTTCTCACCTATCCTTCACCCCTAGGCATTGGCCTCCAGCAGCTGCATATAGGGAGTCAGCCTCTAGGTATGTTATCCACGGCCATAGGACTCTGAAAGCACCGCATCCCGTCCGATCTGCGCAGTTAACCAGAGTGCCGCCCAGTTAGTACCACGGTGGGGGACCACGCGGGAATCCTGGGTGCTGTGGTTTTTTCACTCTGTTTTGTTCCATGCTCGGTGCTTTCGCACAAGGTGACTCGCGCCCTGCCCTGAACATCCCCTCCGTTGTAGACCGGTTTCTTATGACGCTACGGAGTGTTTCTTACGGTACTACAACCGACTACAGAGTGTTTGTAGACCGAGCGTTTGTAGCCCGGCTTCTGACGACACTACAGAGCGTTCCTTATGACGCTTCAACGCTTGTAGACCGGTTTCTTATGACGCTACGAAGCGTTTCTTACGGTACTACAACCGACTGCAGAGCGTTTGTAGACCGGCTTCTGACGACACTACAGAGCGTTCCTTATGACGCTTCAACGCTTGTAGACCGGTTTCTTATGACGCTACGAAGCGTTTCTTACGGTACTACAACCGACTACAGAACGTTTGTAGCCCGGCTTCTGACGACACTACAGAGCGTTCCTTATGACGCTTCAACGCTTGTAGACCGGTTTCTTATGGCGCTACGAAGCGTTTCTTACGGTACTACAACCGACTACAGAGTGTTTGTAGACCGAGCGTTTGTAGCCCGGCTTCTGACGACACTACAGAGCGTTCCTTATGACGCTTCAACGCTTGTAGACCGGTTTCTTATGACGCTACGAAGCGTTTCTTACGGTACTACAACCGACTACAGAACGTTTGTAGCCCGGCTTCTGACGACACTACAGAGCGTTCCTTATGACGCTTCAACGCTTGTAGACCGGTTTCTTATGACGCTACGAAGCGTTTCTTACGGTACTACAACCGACTACAGAACGTTTGTAGCCCGGCTTCTGACGACACTACAGAGCGTTCCTTATGACGCTTCAACGCTTGTAGACCGGTTTCTTATGACGCTACGAAGCGTTTCTTACGGTACTACAACCGACTACAGAGTGTTTGTAGACCGAGCGTTTGTAGCCCGGCTTCTGACGACACTACAGAGCGTTCCTTATGACGCTTCAACGCTTGTAGACCGGTTTCTTATGACGCTACGAAGCGTTTCTTACGGTACTACAACCGACTACAGAACGTTTGTAGCCCGGCTTCTGACGACACTACAGAGCGTTCCTTATGACGCTTCAACGCTTGTAGACCGGTTTCTTATGACGCTACGAAGCGTTTCTTACGGTACTACAACCGACTACAGAGTGTTTGTAGACCGAGCGTTTGTAGCCCGGCTTCTGACGACACTACAGAGCGTTCCTTATGACGCTTCAACGCTTGTAGACCGGTTTCTTATGGCGCTACGAAGCGTTTCTTACGGTACTACAACCGACTGCAGAACGTTTGTAGCCCGGCTTCTGACGACACTACAGAGCGTTCCTTATGACGCTTCAACGCTTGTAGACCGGTTTCTTATGACGCTACGAAGCGTTTCTTACGGTACTACAACCGACTGCAGAACGTTTGTAGCCCGGCTTCTGACGACACTACAGAGCGTTCCTTATGACGCTTCAACGCTTGTAGACCGGTTTCTTATGGCGCTACGAAGCGTTTCTTACGGTACTACAACCGACTACAGAACGTTTGTAGCCCGGCTTCTGACGACACTACAGAGCGTTCCTTATGACGCTTCAACGCTTGTAGACCGGTTTCTTATGACGCTACGAAGCGTTTCTTACGGTACTACAACCGACTACAGAACGTTTGTAGCCCGGCTTCTGACGACACTACAGAGCGTTCCTTATGACGCTTCAACGCTTGTAGACCGGTTTCTTATGGCGCTACGAAGCGTTTCTTACGGTACTACAACCGACTACAGAGTGTTTGTAGACCGAGCGTTTGTAGCCCGGCTTCTGACGACACTACAGAGCGTTCCTTATGACGCTTCAACGCTTGTAGACCGGTTTCTTATGACGCTACGAAGCGTTTCTTACGGTACTACAACCGACTACAGAACGTTTGTAGCCCGGCTTCTGACGACACTACAGAGCGTTCCTTATGACGCTTCAACGCTTGTAGACCGGTTTCTTATGGCGCTACGAAGCGTTTCTTACGGTACTACAACCGACTGCAGAACGTTTGTAGCCCGGCTTCTGACGACACTACAGAGCGTTCCTTATGACGCTTCAACGCTTGTAGACCGGTTTCTTATGACGCTACGAAGCGTTTCTTACGGTACTACAACCGACTGCAGAACGTTTGTAGCCCGGCTTCTGACGACACTACAGAGCGTTCCTTATGACGCTTCAACGCTTGTAGACCGGTTTCTTATGGCGCTACGAAGCGTTTCTTACGGTACTACAACCGACTACAGAACGTTTGTAGCCCGGCTTCTGACGACACTACAGAGCGTTCCTTATGACGCTTCAACGCTTGTAGACCGGTTTCTTATGACGCTACGAAGCGTTTCTTACGGTACTACAACCGACTACAGAACGTTTGTAGCCCGGCTTCTGACGACACTACAGAGCGTTCCTTATGACGCTTCAACGCTTGTAGACCGGTTTCTTATGGCGCTACGAAGCGTTTCTTACGGTACTACAACCGACTACAGAGTGTTTGTAGACCGAGCGTTTGTAGCCCGGCTTCTGACGACACTACAGAGCGTTCCTTATGACGCTTCAACGCTTGTAGACC
>JBCAQO010000054.1:0-45541 GCA_039111635.1 Heterobasidion occidentale | reverse complement strand
GAATTCAATAAAGATGCCATAAAGTTTTCTGGCTTCTTTTTTCTTAAGTATCTTAAGTTCTCTATCATAACAGTATTGCTGTGCAAGTGTTATGACTTGACCGATCGGGGCCCTTCGGGGCCAGTCTATCCGATGGTTCAAGCATCACATGCTAGGCGGCTCCACTACGGAGCGTACATCAAGGTATTCAGCATGTCCTTAGGAGCCAACTGGACCAATGGTTCTTCAAGACATCGGTAGAGGCTACATTGGAGGGACACGAGGTTCACACAGTGATAAGAGAGGCATTCACATGCCATGGGCTTAGGGCTTATGGGTAAGCACCTCGTCACACCAGGATGGATTGGTGCGACTGGAGAAGTACAAGAGTAGACACCGGCTGAGAGAGACGGCAACCACAGCTCTTCTGGGATGGAAACCTGGAGAAGCATACAGACTCTTACCCTATACCCTATACAGTATAAAAGGCCTATAGAATAGGCTGAGGATCTTCAGTCTATTCTCTTCGTTCCTATGCAGTCACCACACTGTGTAACTTAGAGCCAATCATTATTCCCTCCTGTATCATTGCCTGGTACAGTCGAGACTTCGTCTACCACTCCGTCCATTGTGCGACCTAGGGAAGAACCTGTTACTCTTGGGTTACTGAACGAGCAGTTTGTAACACTAGAATAGACTCGCTTTTACCCCTACCTTGCACCACACTTTGCTTGCTGCCACACTCTCTCTCACAACCCTCATCGGTGAAGCCATAGACCTCCACCGAAGAGCGTTACTTCACACACCCTGGAGCAAGACCTAGGCCTAGGATTTCTACTAGGCACTAGACAAATCCACAACCAACTTCAACAGAACAATTGTTCTATCCATCAAAGGGGAAACCGCTGGTATTACTCTGACACCAATCGGCCAGCTCCCCCAAACTTTGATAACTGCTCGTACCGAGAAGGACAATATTTCTTTACAAGAGAAAACGAAACAGAAGCTGAGTGGGCTTGGGGCAAAATAGCAGAAGACTGGGTAGAGCCACCCCAGTACAGAAACCCCGAACCGGAAATCCCGGATACATCGGAAGAAGAAGTAACATCCGAGTCCGAATCCTTGGATATTCAAACACCGATCAACACCCGAAACATTGAAGATAACGCCATCATGTCAACAAATCCTACAGACCCTCTTGCAATCACATCGTCCGGAAGGGGCAAGCTTAAACTCCCCGATAACTTCGAGGGAGACAGAACACAATCACAGAAATTCATCATGAATTGCCTCCTCCTTTTTATAGCAGAATTCGACCGGTACAAGACGGACAAGGACAAAGTTTCCCTCGCCCTCTCATATATGAGATATGGAATGGCGGCGTATGGGAAGAAAGCTTCCTAAAGAAGACAGTCGGGCAACTCCGCCCAAAACCCTCGGACTTGGACTGACTTCTATGACAAGTTTAAACTTCAGTTCAAAGAAACAAACCTTACGGACAAGGCCCAAAGCGCTCTCATGTCTTTCTCTCAAGGGAAGATGACAGTGGATGAATACTCCAATCAATTCATCCTTATAGCTGCCGACGCCGACATCTCCAACAAGGAACAAGTTCCTTACTTCCAGAGAGGGCTTGATCCAAAGGTCATGGACAAAATCTATGACAAAGAAACACCACCCAAGGATACAATCCAAGACTGGGTCAATACTGCCTGTGAAATAGATGGACGCTTGAGAGCCCGAAGTGCTCAAAAGGCAATCCTCACCAACTCCACCTCATTCCGAAGCGACTTCCTCAATCACTTTCACCTCCAACCCGCTCACCGCTATTATTCTACCAATGCTCCTCGCAGAATGAACAACCAGGTGGTTGACATGGACATTGACGCCTCTCGCAAGCGAGACGCCAACCGAAACAAGCATGTATATGATGGCAAGAGACCCGCCCCCTTTTCCTGCTACAATTGTGGGAAACCAGGGCACGGGATAGCTGATTGCTGTTCCCCTCGTAGAGGCATTCCCCCTTCTTGAGGAAATCCACGCAAGTTGATGGGCGAAGGAGGTAGAAGAACTCGCGCTGCAGACATGGAGGATGAAGACGAGCAAGAACCCTCGCTGGGAGACAATGCGGAACTTCATCGAGGACTGGAGGAGGGGAGTTCTCATGGCCACCACCGTTGGGTATCACAACCTGGTGATTTGGTGGAACATGAGGACCCTTCCGCGAGAAGGGGAGGATCAAGCCAGAGCAATGGAGAGCGCTACGTACCGCCTAACGGACGACAAAGCAACAGACCCGTCCGTGATACTAATGGCGTCCGAGCGCTCTTCAGAGAAGTAGGGGAGGCCAAGGCCAAACAGATGTTGGTGGATCTGGCAGAGGATTTTTCCTGACCTCTCCTTCACCAGCCGAAGAGAGAGGGTTGAGGAAACTCGAGTATGATTCCCCGTCACGTATCCGAATCAGAGCAATGAACAGCCACATCATCACTCTCATTCGACTTGACGTGCGATTGACAACTCAAGGAAGAAGCGCTGGAGCCAGAGCCATCGACTCAGCTTGCAAAGGAATTTTGGTAAATGAGAGATGGGTATGAAAACACAATCTTCCAACCTATCCCTTAGACCGCCCTATCCACGTTCGCAATGTGGATGACACCATCAACAAAGCAGGCCTCATTCAACGAGGCCTAGACGCAAATCTCACCGTCAAGGACAGACGGGGGAGAACCCACACCGAACGCATCCAGATGTTCATCACCAATCTAGGGAAAGATGACATGCTCCTAGGAACGGATTGGTTGAAATACCACGACCCCTCCATCGGGTGGAGGCGCCGTGAGGTACACTTTGATTGATGCCCCAGAGATTGCTGACAACCATATGGGTTTACCAAGGCAAGGGAAGAGCCTACCAAAAAGGCATGGCTAGCAAAACTATGCAGTGACAAGATTCCTCAGCGGATGAAACCGCATCTTGTCTCTAAACCGGTAGGACCTTTGTGAAAGAACAATGGAGCCAAGTACCCATGAAGGAATGGAAATCTCGGTTCCTCTCTCTGTTGGAGCACAAATCCCGACAAGCCAAGGCTCGGAAATGGCTCGAGGAGCAAGTAACCGAAAGGAAGGAACATCGGCAGGCTCAGCAAGAGACAGCCTAGAGCGAAGCTTTAGAAGAAGTCGCTAATAAAGTGCAAACACCGTTTGACTCCTCCACAATGGATAGCAGAAGAGAACCCGTCATTAGAAAGGTAGCTCTAGAGCCCTCGGGGTTCGCAAGCTTTGATGACAACCTGGAGGAGGAAATCGACACCACCAACTTGAAGAATTGCGTGCCGTCGGAGTATCATTCCTACCTTGATATCTTCAGTGAGAGGCGATCACAGAGACTTCCCCAACACACGATATAGGATCATGCAATAAATCTCAAGCAGTCCTTCAAACCTCAGGCTCCAAGGATATTTCCCTTGAGCCCGGAAAAACATGATGAGCTAGGGAAATTCGTCAAAGAGCATCTTTCTAGGAGAACAATATGTCGGTCAACAGCACATAGCGCGGCCTCCTTCTTCTTTATAAACAAGAAGGATGGAAAGCTCCGCCCAGTACAGGATCATTGCCACCTCAACGAACACACCATTCAAGAGGTCTGTCCCCTACCATTGATCCAGGAACTACTGGATATTATTCGAGGGGCAACGGTATTCTCGAAGCTCGACATTCGGTGGGGATATAACAACGTGCGCATCAAGGAAGGAGATGAATCCAAAGCGGCCTTCATCACACCCTTAGGGCTCTTTGAACCTACAGTAATGTTCTTTGGGCTCTGCAATTCCCCGGGAACCTTCCAGGCCATGATGAACATGATTTTCCAAGAACTCATCTTGGCCCGGAAAATAGCAGTATATATGGACAACATCCTCATCTTCACAAAAACCACAGCAGAACACATTGTGATTGTTCGACGAGTCCTCCAAATCTTGCGCGACAACGATCTTTACCTCAAACCAGAGAAATGCGAGTTCCACAAGGAAAAGCTAAACTACTTGGGGTACACGATTTCAAAAGACCACGTTGCTATGGAAGATTCGAAGATTGAGGCCATC
Source organism: Heterobasidion occidentale (assembly GCA_039111635.1). Classification (NCBI taxonomy): domain Eukaryota; kingdom Fungi; phylum Basidiomycota; class Agaricomycetes; order Russulales; family Bondarzewiaceae; genus Heterobasidion; species Heterobasidion occidentale. The sequence continues at coordinate 41,460 of JBCAQO010000054.1, read as the reverse complement.
CAAGAATGGCCCATCCCTCGCACAGTCCGCGACATCCGTTCTTTCTTAGGCCTAGGGAACTTTTATTGGCGATTCATTGACAAGTTTTCCTTAATCGCTTGACCCCTGCACGACCTCACCAAGAAAGACACGAAATGGGACTGGACCACGGAGTGCCAACAGGCGTTTGACCAGTTAAAGAAAGCCTTCATCAGTCAACCTGTTCTGTTATACCTTGACCTGATGCGACCCTACCAACTCGTCACCAACGCTTCGCTCACTGCATACGGTGCAGTCCTCTTACAGGAAGGACCTGATAACAACTGGCACCCCATGGCCTACCTCTCGGGATCATTTTCACTGCCCGAACGGAATTATGACATGCATGATCGCAAACTCCTTGCCATCATCAAGGCACTGGAACACTGGAAACACTACCTCGAGGACGCTAGACACCCCTTTGAGATCTGGACGGACCACAAGAACTTGGTTTACTTTCAAACGGCGCGCAACCTATCAAGGCGACAAGCACACTGGAGTCTGTTTTTGTCTCGATTTGACTTCCAGCTCAGCTACAAGGCTGGAACTACTAATCATGCCGATGCTCTATCCAGGCGTCCAGACCTTAGTGAGGGGGTGGAATCTGATAACAAGGCACAGACTCTGCTCCCATCCAAACTTGTCACCGAGTCCAGTGAAACCCTGGTAGAACCAAGTAAAGGCATACACGTCAAGGCAACGGAACTCGTATCCTCGGACATCCTCTCCCTTATTTGACACTCGCGCTCAGAACACGATTTGCTAGTTGATGTCACCCTCAAGAAATTACTGGAAAAAGGACCAAAGGCAATGAAGGGAGACCTAGGAAAGTGGACACATGAAGATGGCATCACAAGACACGACGGCTACATATGTGTTCCAAAGGACGACCTCCTCCGACAAATGATTGTCAGGACGCACCACAACGCTATGGCTACAGGACACCCAGGTCGAGCAAAGACTTTAGAATTGGTACAGTGCCATTACTGGTGGTCAAGCATGACCAAATTCGTCCACCAATATGTGGATGGATGCGCAGTCTGCCAGTCCACCAAGAACCTGCCCCACAGGACCCATCCACTGATCCAACCATTGGAAACCACAAACGCCCCTTGGTGTTTCATCTCCACCGACTTTGTAACAGACCTCCCGGAAAGCAGAGGCTACGATTCGATAAACGTGGTGGTTGACCAAGGCCTGTCCAAAGGAATAGTCATAACTCCGTGCAAAAAGACAATCACGGCCAAAGAACCGACAACGCTCTTCCAGGATAATGTGTTCAAACGATACGGTCTGCCAACCAAGGTGGTGTCCGATAGAGGCCCCCAATTTGCGGCAAAGTTCACGCGAGAACTATGGAAAGGAATGGGAATCACCCCTGCCCTTAGCACAGTGTATCATCCCCAGACAGACGGAGAAACAGAACGGGTTAACCAAGAGATAGAGCAATTCCTGCACGTATTCTGCAATTACCATCAAGACAATTGGGTAGACTTGTTACCTTTCGCAGAATTCTCCCATAATACCCGAAGACACTCCGCCACAGGGAAATTGCCGTTCGAGATCCTCTATGGGTTCAATCCACCATACTCGGTCGACTCAGCTTTGGAAACCAAGGTACCTGCAGTAACTGAACGTTTGCAGCTAATCAAGGAAGTCCAAGAAGATGCGGCTGCAAGTTTACAAATAGCAGTGCAGCACACCAAGGACCGGGATCTACACAGGAAACTTCCGCAATGGGAAGTAGGAACCCAAGTTTGGTTAGAGGGAACCCACATTCGGACGACTCATCCGAAATTCAAGCTGACACCTAGGCAGTATGGTCCTTTCCAAGTGACCGAAAGAATCGGTCCTCTGGCTTATCGGCTGAAAATACCTGAAACATGGAAGATACACCCGGTATTTCATGCCATCGTGCTCACCGAATATCATGAGACAGAGGCCCATGGGAGGAACTTCCCCAGACCTGCCCCAGAAATCCTGAATGAAGAAGAGCACTACAAAGTGGAGGCCGTTCTGGATTCAAGACACCAGGGATGAGGAACCAAATACCTCATCAAGTGGGTTGGATACTCCGAGGCCGATAACACCTGGGAACCCTTTGCCCTCCTCAAGGATACGGCCGATGAGGTGCTTTGTGAATTTCACGAAAGCTACCCAGACAAGCCCCGACCTGCGGCGATTAGGCTTTAAGAAAGGTATAAAAGAGGAGATGTCTCTCCCCCTTTAAAGCAAGAATCCTCCCACTAGTACATGTCCGACCATTCCTCCCTTGATTACTCCCCTGGACGCGCCATGCTCATTGATGAAGGAACTACCTCATCACCATCAAGGAATCCCTCGCCGGACATCATCTTGGCCGTTGCCAACCCCGACACTGGACGTCCTGGCTGAGGCAGCCGTCCAACAACTCCGGAGGGAGTTTCCATACCAATCTCCACCCACCTCACCATGCTCACCACCGAGGATCGAACAGAATTACGAGCCTCACCCCAGGCTGAGGGAGCTCATGACGAGCACGATGAGGGACGCCAAGAAGAAGGAAGACCTGCTCCATCAACGCCTCCGCGACCAACAGCAGCGTTGGCTCAAGGAGACACAAGGCAGGAAACGAGAAGTGGAAGAGGACCAAGAAACCCTACAAATCTGGCATCGCCTGCAGTCGCTGAAACAGGTATACAGGAACCAGCAGCGACTAGTGCACCGGCTGCCAGGACCAGAGGATCCCCTACCGGTGGTAAAAATTTGCACCCCCGAGAATTGGAAGGATTAGGAGATGCGTTGCTCCAACACACCACCATCTCGGCGGTAATTCAGATGGCCACAGCGTTAGCCTTGCAAAGGCTCGCTAACTTCTTTGCAGGGCAACCAGGGAGTGAGAGCAATGATATACCCCAATGCCTCACTGACGCGAGCGACCAGGTCAGGCTTTTGGCCTATGCAGATGATCATCGAGCCGCCTCCTGGTATGCCCGAGGAAATAATGGGGCTTATGCCTTACTCATCCACCCCGACGAGTTCTCCTCCTTCATCAATCTGGAGCTCCTACCTGCCCTCATTTCAGACACCGACGCAGTACACTCCTCCCACACCCGTCCCATTCGGATCGATCCTTTCCGCGTCCAACCATGGAACGATAAAGCCAGTGGGGCGATACCGGCTACAAGTAGCCGAGACGCAACCGTCCAGACAGAATACGTCTGGACCACAGTACAGCGATAGGCACGAAGGGATCGGGAGGTCCTTCCTCCCGTGTTGACAGGACAATCCACCGGGCAGGACGCCGGAGGCAGCAATGAGGAGCATCCTCCAAGGTATAGGAGGAATGAGAGGCGAGGGAGCCAGAGAGCAAGGACGACCCCCCAGCCCAGGCGAGACAGTCCTAGAAGAACTCGACCAAGAGATTCACCGACTCCAAACCATCCTCGAGATAGTCGACCTGAAGGAACGCATACTCGCGTTAGTAGAAGAGCTCCAATCTGCCAGCGCCCGACTCAGCGAACTACTGCCTAGACTCAAGCAGAACTAGATGCCTGGGACGAAGTCGAAGACGGGAATTACAACGACATCGACCCCTATTACAGGCCAGATGAAGGATACGGGGATTACGGGGATATCAGTGGAGGATATTAGACAAGGGAGTAGAGGAACCCCTTGTCTTTAGCGGTGACGGAGAGGAAAGGACCCTCCGCACCACAGGTACCGGTTTCATGCACAGGACACTGGAACGTACGTCCTCCATGACGTTAAACTGGAAAAGATAAGAAGGCAGGAGTTTCATGGCTGCTTCATGGTGCTCCCTATCTACTTATGTTTCTTTCAAGCTTCCTAAGACAAGACGGAGCGATGTTAACACTCTTGCTGTCAAGAGGTATTCTGACAGGCGAATCGGGCGTCCCGCTTGGATCCCCAGTTTTACAGGACCCTTTCCGCATTAGGAGGTCCTTTAATGGAAGTACTGGATCAACATGGGCGCAGATGCCAACTGCAAAATCAAAGGGGGCACCGATGGGAGGATTGAGTCCCCTCGCCATCAAGCGTACCACTGGAGGGTTTCGATCGCCCTGCCAGCAAGTACAGGCCCACAAGGATCAATACTTCAAAAGGAAAAAGAAGAGTGCCACTGGCGCAGATGCCTACTGCGAAATCAAATGGGGCACCAATGGGAGGATTGGTCCCCTCTCAATCAAGTGTACCACTGGAGGGATAGTGTTTGCTCCACCATCTTATCCCCAAGTATAGGCCAGGGTCAACACTTTCTTATTTACATCCGCAATAATGTAAAACTACGAAAGGCTTGGTCCGCAATGACGATGAACTAGTTACCGTCCGGAACGACGTTAAAGCTACCAAGACCCTCAAAGTGTGGTTGTATTCTGGCAGACAGTGGAAGGAAGGGCCCCCACTGTTGCAGAACCCTGCCAACCAGGTCGAGGCGCTTCCATATTCCATATGCCCTACGGTAAAAGAATATGGGGTTGACATGGTTCAATTCCGTGCAAAGGGTTTGGGGACATGGAGCGGGTTGTCAGCCATCCGACAGGACCACGACTACTCCATGGCGCTCCCATTCTACCCTTGAAGTCTGAAGCAAGGATTCCGCTTCAAGGGCCAGTCAAGAGGCAACTGGGATCGTGCCTCATGTTTAGGACGTCCTCCATGACGTTAAACTGGGATTACCCTTTCCTTACAGGGTCATGAGCAGTGTCCAAACATGAGATATGTTTTGGCATTGCTGTTATGAACTGCTCGTTCGATAACCCAAGAGTAACAGGTTCTTCCCTAGGTCGCACTGTGGACTGAGTGATGGACGAAGTCTCGACTGTACCGGGCGATGATACAGGGGGGAATAATAATTGACTCTAAGAGCTCTGTATGTGTAGATACAGAGGGAACGAAGAGAATAGACTGAAGATCCTCAGCCTATTCTGTGGGCCTTATATACTGTATGGGGTATAGGGTAAGAGTCCGTGTGCTTCTCCAGGTTTCCATCCTAGGAGAGCTATGGTCGCCGTCTCTCTCAGCCGGTGCCTACTCTTGTACTTCTCCAGTCGCACTGATCCATCATGGTGCGACGAGGTGCTTACCCATAAGCCCTAAGCCCATGGCATGTGAATGCCTCTCTCATTACTGTGTGAACTCTGTGAGCCTCGTGTCCCTCTCATATAGCCTTTACCGATGTCTTGAAGAACCATCGGTCTTGTCGGCTCCTAAGGACACGCCGAATACCTTGATGTACGCTCTGTAGTGGAGCCGCCTAGCATGTGATGCTTGATCCATCGGTTAGACACGGCCACGAAGGGCCCCAATCGGTCAAGTCATAACATTACCCCCTTTCTAGGTCCCAACTCCTGAGGGGACTACTCGCTTGAGCTTCATCGTCATTCCACGTACAATTGCTTTTTGGTCGTCGAAATAGATTGGGATGCGTCTTCCCAATATGACTGCGTTTTCTGGGGTGAAGACCGACCTACGTCGTTTACAACGCCTAGGAGTTTTCCATCTCCGTTGAGCTGTTTGATTCAGGCTCCTAGCAACATCAGCCACAATGTTGCTTCGCCCTCAGTGTTCTTCCTTCACCGTACATTTTGTGTGAGTACACTCCTAGAGTCGATAGGCAGCTACTCGACCAGGACTCCCTGGTAGGTTTGATAAGCCAGTATTTTCTCTGGCGACGATGCAGAAAGGTGTCGTGCGAATGATTGTAAGATGAAATAGAAACTCGTCTGTGGATGGGTGTGTGTCGTTCTCCTTCAAAATGCCGAAGGCCATGCTTCAGTGTTTCCAGGATAGATCTTCATCTCCTTGATCTCCGGTATCGAGGGGGACTCCAGGTGTGTGGGTTGATCGCTTTACTAAGGCTTAGGCCCACCAACCTATCGAGAATAGACTTTTCTCGACTTGTTTTGAGTCCGGCAAGACCCCTTTGAAGATCCCTAACTCTGTCAGCCCCATATGGTGGCCCGTCCTGGTTAGAGATTGAGTGTTCGTCCAGAGTTTGTTTTTCACAAGGGAGCGAGCATGTAGCAGCGCTCCACGTATTGAACACGAGGTAAGGATTTTGAAGAATAGACTTTGAACCCCATGGTCTCTTGAATAGACCATGGTATCCACCTTGACGGTAATTATTGCGGGGTCAGCGTAAGGTATGTCCTGGTAGTTTAACGTCGTGCCGGACGTCCGTAGTTTTGCGTCTTTGCGGACGTCGGCTAGTTTATCCTTAAGTCATCGCGGACTGAGGCTAGTTTATGCATAAGTTGTTGCGGACTGTCCTGCTAGTTTAAACCAAGGTCGTTGCGGACCTATCCATCTCCCAACGTAGGAGTACCTGTAAACAAGACAGCAGGCTTTTCTGCGCGCCGGAACATCCATTGGTGATGCGCATAGGGCCGTAGACCAGTTCCTCCTTCTTGACAGGGTTCCCATTAAGGTAAGATGGTGACGGTTTATACTATATCAAACCGGATAACTTCTAGAGTTGCGAGAATAGACTTGAGAGCCTATTTTGACACAACTCACATGGCCCTGTAGACAGAAGGGCAGCTCAGTTTATCGTCATGAAGGACGGTAACTAGTTTATAGTCATTGCGGACATCCGCTATCGCCTGGCTTGAACCTCCCGAGCCTCGATAGATTTAATCCTCCGGGGTGAGGGTAGTTTAAGGTCATTTCGGACTATTGCAGCTGGAAGCGGTAATTCCAGCTCCAATACGATCCCTAGAACGAGGGATAATAGTTTATCGTCATTGCGGACTAGATCAACATCGTGGCGTCAACAACGATGTCAATCGACATCTCCTATGCTGAAAGGAGTGGTAGTTTAACGTCTTTTGCGGACGCAGCAATGCTGAAACATATCTCATGTTTGGACACTGCTCATGGCCCTGTAAAGGAAAGGGCAATCCCAGTTTAACGCCATGGAGGGCGTCCGTAGTTTACCGTCATTGCGGACGTCATCTCCTGTGCCGAAAGGAGTGGTAGTTTAACGTCTTTGCGGACGAACAAAACACGAGGCACGATCCCAGTTGCCTCTTGACTGGCCCTTGAAGTGGAATCCTTGCTTCGGACTTCAAGGGTAGAATGGGAGCGCCATGGAGTAGTTGTGGTCTCGTCGGTTGACTGACAACCCGCTCTGTGTCCCCAAACCCCTCGCACGGATTTGAACCGTGTCGACCCCATATTCTTTTACTGTAGGGCGTATGGAATATGGAAGCGCCTCGACCTAGTCGGCAGGGTTCCGCAACGGTGGAGGCCCTCTCTTCCACCGTCTGCCAGAATACAACCACGCTCCGAGGGTCTTGGTAGCTTTAGCGTCGTTTCGGACGGTAACTAGTTTATTGTCATTGCGGACCAAGCCTTTCGTAGTTTTACATCGTTGCGGATGTAGCTTCTTCGTTTTGGGTTACTAGTGGAGTGCGGCCACTAGTTCCTGCATCGCAGATAGGGCCCCCTAATGCGGAAACGACCCTGTAAGACCGGAGATCCAAAGTGGGACGTCCAAGACACCTGTCAGACCTTGATAGCAAGGTTGGTCCACCGTTCCCCAACGGCGAATATGCAACACGATTTCCCACCAATATTCATGCATCATTCATGTACCAGTACCAAGGTTATGTTGTGAATCCTAAGGGCCTCCTAATGCGGAAAGGGCCCTGTAAAACTGGGGATCCACGCGGGACGCCCGATTCGCTTGTCAGAATACCTCTTGACAACGAGAGTGTTGAATGCTTGTCCTTGACTTGAGACCGGAGGGCTGCAACGCAAAATGGTCAGGTACTTCCCCTGCCTTCTTTCACAGTTTAATGTCATGCAGGACGTTCAAACCGGCGTCCTGTGCGTGAAACCGGTACCTGTGATGCGGAGGGTCCTTTCCTCTCCGTCATCATGTTAAAGACCAGGGGTTCCTCAACTCCCTGGTCTAGTATCCTCCACCGATGTCCCCATAATCCCCATACCCTTCATCCGGCCTGTAATAGGGGTCGATATCGTCGTAATTGCCGTCTTTGACTTCGTCCCAGGCGTCTAGTTCCGCTCGAGTCCAGGCAGTAGTTCGCTGAGTCGGGCGCTGAGGGATTGGAGCTCTTCTACCAATGTGTGGATGCGTTCCTTCAGATCGATTATCTTGAGGACGGTTTGGAGCCGGCGAATCTCTTGGTCGAGTTCTTCTAGGACTGCTTCGCCTGGGCTGAGGGGTTGTCCTCGCTCTCTGGCTCCCTCGTCCCTCATTCCTCCTGTACCTTGGAGGATGTTCCTCATTGCTGCCTCCTGCGTCCTGCCCAGTGGATTGTCCTCCCGATGGGGGAGGAAGGGCCTCTCGATCCCTTCGTGCTTGTCGTTGGACCGTAGCCCAGACGTATTCTGTCTGGACGGATGCATCTCGACTACCTGTAGCCGGTATTGCTCTGCTGGCTTCGCTCCATGGTTGGGCGCGGAATGGATCAATCCGAACGGGACGGGCGTGGGAGGAGTGTCTTGTATCGGTGTGCGATATGAGGGCGGGTAGGAGCTCCAAATTGATGAAGGAGGAGAACTCGTCCGGGTGAATGAGTAAGGCGTAAGCCCCATTATTTCCTCGGGCATACCAGGAGGCGGCTCTATGATCATCTGCATAGGCCAGAAGCCTGACCTGGTCGCTCGCGTCAGCGAGGCGTCGGGGTACGTCATCGCTCTCACTCCCTGGCTGCCCTGCGAAGAAGTTAGCGAGCCTTTGTAAGGCTAGCGCTGTGGCCATTTGAATTACCACGGAGATGGTGGTACGTTGGAGCAGCACGTCTCCTAGTCCTTCCAACTCTCCGGGGTGCAGATTTCCACCACTGGTAGGGGATCCTCTGGTTCTGGTAGCCGATGTACCAGGTGTTGCTGGTTCTTGTACAGCTGTCTCAGCAACTGTAGGCGATGCCAGGTCCGCAGGGTCTCCTGGTCTTCTTCCGCCTCTCACTTCCTGTCTTGTGTCTCCTTGAGCCAACGTTGTCGCCGGTCGCGGAGGCGTTGATGGAGTAGGTCTTCCTTCCCCTTGACATCCTTCATTGTGCTCGTTAGGAGCTCCCTCAACCCGGGGTGAGGTTCGTGAATCCGTTCGATCTTCGACGGTGAGTGCGGTGTGGTGGACACTGATTGGTACGGGAATTCCTTCTGGAGTCGCTGGGCGGCCGCTTCGGCTAAGGCGTCTAGTGTCGGGGTTGGCCACGGCCAGAATGATGTCTGGTGAGGGATTTCTTGAAGGTGAGGAGGTAGTTCCGTCATCGATGAGCATGGCACGTCCAGGGGAGTAATCCAGGGAGGAGTGGTCGGACATATACTAGTGGGAGGGTTCTTTGCTTTGAAAGGGATGGGGCGTCTCTCCTTTTTATACCTTTCTAAAGCCTAATCGCCGCAGGTCGGGGCTTGTCTGGGTAGCTTTCGTGAAATTCACGAAGCGCCTCATCGGCCGTGTCCTTGAGGAGGGCAAAGGGTTCCCAAGTGTTATCGGCCTCGGAGTATCCGACCCACTTGACGAGGTATTTGGTTCCTCGTCCCTGACGTCTAGAATCCAGGACAGTCTCCACCTCATAGTGCTCTTCTTCATTCAAGATTTCCGGGGCAGGTCTGGGGAAGTTTCTTCCATGGGCCTCTGTCTCGTGATATTCCGTGAGTACAGAGGCATGAAACACCGGGTGTATCTTCCATGTTTCGGGTATTTTCAGCCGATACGCCAGAGGACCGATTCTTTCGGTCACTGAAAAGGGGCCATAGCGCCTAGGTGCCAGCTTGAATTTCGGATGAGTTGTCCGAATGTGGGTTCCTTCTAACCAGACTTGGGTTCCTGCTTCCCACCGCGGAAGTTTCCTGTGCAGGTCCCGGTCCTTGGCGTGCTGCGCCGCTATTTGTAGGCTCGCAGCCGCGTCTTCTTGGACTTCCTTGATTAGCTGCAAACGTTCAGTTACTGCAGGCACCTTGGTCTCCAGAGCTGAGTCAACCGAATATGGTGGATTGAACCCGTAAAGGATTTCAAACGGTGACTTCCCAGTGGCGGAGTGTCTTCGGGTATTGTGGGAGAATTCTGCGAAGGGAATCAAATCTACCCAGTTATCTTGGTGGTAGTTGCAGAACACTCGCAGAAATTGTTCGATCTCTTGATTCACCCGTTCCGTTTCCCCGTCTATTTGGGGATGATAAGCCGTGCTAAGGGCAGGGATGATCCCCATTCCTTTCCATAGTTCCCTCGTGAACTTTGCCGCAAATTGGAAGGGCCTCTGTCGGACACTACCTTGGTTGGTAGACCGTATCGTTTGAATACGTTGTCCTGGAAAAGCGTCGTGGTTTCTTCGGCCGTAATCGTCTTTTTGCACGGAGTTATGACTATCCCTTTCGACAGGCCCTGATCGACCACCACGTTTATCGAGTCGTAGCCTCTGCTTTCCGGGAGGTCTGTTACAAAGTCGGTGGAGATGAAACGCCAAGGGACGTTTGTGGTTTCCAATGGTTGGATTGGTGGATGGGTCCTGTGGGGCAGGTTCTTGGTAGATTGGCAGACTGCACATCCATCCACGTATTGGTGTACGAATTTGGTCATACTGGACCACCAATAATGGTGCTGTACCAGTTCCAAGGTTTTTGCTCGGCCTGGGTGGCCTGTAGCCATGGTATCGTGGTGCGTCTTGACAACCATTCGTCGAAGGAGATCATCCTTTGGGACACATATGTAGCCGTCGCGTCTTGTAATGCTATTTTCATGTGTCCACTTTCCTAGGTCACCCTTCATTGCTTTCGGTCCTTTATCCAGTAACTTCTTGAGGGCGACGTCTACTAGTAAATCGTGTTCCGAGCGCGAGTGTCGAATAAGGGAGAGGATGTCCGAGGAGACGAGTTCCATTGCTTTGGCGTGTATGCCTTCGCTTGACTCTACTAGAGTTTCGCTGGACTCGGTGAAAAGTCTGGACGGGAGCAGAGTCTGTGCCTTGTTATCAGATTCCACCCCCTTACTAAGGTCTGGACGCCTGGACAGAGCATCGGCATGATTAGTAGTTCCAGCCTTATAACTGAGCTGGAAGTCAAATCGAGACAAAAACAGACTCCAGCGCGCTTGCCGCCGTGATAGGTCGCGCGCGGTCTGAAAGTGTTCCAGATTCTTGTGGTCCGTCCAGACCTCGAAAGGGTGTCTAGTGCCTTCGAGGTAGTGTTTCCAGTGTTCCAGCGCTTTGATAATAGCAAGGAGTTTGCGATCGTGTACGTCATAATTCCGTTCGGGTGGTGAGAACGATCCCGAGAGGTAGGCAACGGGATGCCAGTCGGTATCAGGTCCTTCTTGTAAGAGGACTGCACCGTATGCCGCGAGGGAAGCGTCGGTGACAAGTCGGTAGGGGCGCATTGGGTCAGGGTATAGCAGGATGGGTTGACTGATGAAGGCCTTCTTCAATCGATCAAATGCTTGTTGGCACTCCGTGGTCCAGTCCCATCTCGTATCTTTCTTTGTGAGGTCGTGTAGGGGTCGAGCGATTAATGAGAACTTGTCAATGAATTGTCGGTAAAAGTTCCCTAAGCCTAAGAAAGAGCGGATGTCGCGGACTGTGCGCGGGATGGGCCATTCCTGGATAGCTTCAATCTTTGAGTCTTCCATAGCGACGTGGTCTTTTGAGATCGTGTACCCGAGGTAGTTTAGCTTTTCCTTGTGGAATTCGCACTTCTCTGGTTTGAGGTAAAGATCGTTGTCGCGTAGGATTTGGAGGACTCGTCGAATAATCACAATGTGCTCCGCTGTGGTCTTCGTAAAGATGAGGATGTCGTCCATATATACCGCTATTTTCCGGGCCAAGATGAGTTCCTGAAAGATCATGTTCATCATGGCTTGGAAGGTTCCCGGGGAGTTGCAGAGCCCAAAGAACATCACTGTAGGTTCAAAGAGCCCTAAGGGTGTGACAAAGGCCGCTTTGGGTTCGTCTCCTTTCTTGATGCGTACGTTGTTATATCCCCACCGAACATCGAGCTTCGAGAATACCGTTGCACCTTTAATAATATCCAATAGTTCTTGGATTAATGGCAGGGGGGTGACGTCTCGAATGGTGTGTTCGTTAAGGTGACGATAGTCTTGTACCGGATGGAGCTTCCCATCCTTCTTGTTTACAAAGAAAAAGGAGGCCGCGCTATGTGCTGTTGACCGACGTATTGTTCCTCTGGAAAGGTGCTCCTTGACGAACTTCCTTAGCTCATCATGTTTTTCCGGGCTCAGAGGAAATATCCGTGGGGCCTGGGGCACAAAAGATGGCTTGAGGTTTATTGCGTGGTCCCATATTGTATGTTGGGGAAGCCTCTGCGATCGTCGTTCGCTGAAGATGTCGAGGTAAGAATGATATTCGGTTGGTACCCGACCTTTCAAGTCGGTGTTGTCAATTTCTTCCTCCAGATCTTCGTCAAAGCTTGCGAACCCCGAGGGTTCTGGGGCTACCTTCCTAACGACGGGTTCTCCTGCGCTATCCATTGCGGAGGAGTCAAACGGTGTTTGCGCTTCTTCAGCGACTTTTCTTGAAGCTTCGCCCTCGGCTGTCTCTCGTTGAGCTTGCCGGCGTTCCTTCCTTTCGGCCACTTGCTCCTCGAGCCATTTCCGAGCCTTGCGTTGTCGGGATTTGTGCTCGAGTAGTTCCATGAACCAGATTTTCCATTCCTTTGCGGGTACTTGGTCCCATTGTTCTCTAGTCCAAGTCCACGAAGGTCCTACTGGTTCTGAGACAAGATGCGGCTTTGTCCGCTGAGGAATCTTGTCACCTCGTAGTTTCGCTTGCCTTGCCTTCTTGGTAGGCTCTTCCCTTGCCTTGGTAAACCCATATGGTTGTTGGCAATCTCTGGGGCATCGATCAAAGTGTACTTCACGGCGCCTCCACCCGATGGAGGGGTCGTGGTATTTCAACCAATCTGTTCCTAGGAGCATGTCGTCTTTCCCTAGATTGGTGATGAACATCTGGACGCGTTCAGTGTGAGTTCTCCCCCGTCTGTCTTTGACGGTGAGATTCGCGTCTAGGCCTCGTTGGATAAGGCCTGCCTTGTTGATGGTGTCATCGACATTATGAACACGGATGGGGCGGTTTAAGGGATAGGTTGGAAGGTTGTGCATCTGTACCCATCTCTCGTTTACCAAAATCCCTTCGCATGCTGAGTCGATGGCGGCTCTGGCTCCAGCGCTTCTTCCTCGAGTTGTCAATCGCACGTCAAGTCGAATGGGGGTAATGATGTGACTGTTCATTGCTCTGATTCGAATATATGGTGGGGAATCGTACTCGAGTTTCCTCGACCCTCTCTCTTTGGCTGGTGAAGGAGAGGTCAGGAAAAATCCTCTGCCAGATCCACCAACATCCTCTTTGCCTTGGCCTCCCCTACTTCTTGGAAGAGCGTTCGGACACCATCAGTATCACTGATGGGTCTGTTGCTTCGTCGTCCGTTAGGCGGTACGTAGCGCTCTCCATTGCTCTGGCGTGATCCTCCCCTTCTCGCGGAAGGGTCCTCACGTTCCACCAAATTACCAGGTTGTGATACCCGACGGTGGTGGCCATGAGAACTCCCCTCCTCCAGTCCTCGATGAAGTCCCGCATTGTTTCCCAGCGGGGGTTCTTGCTCGTCTTCATCCTCCATGTCTGCAGCGCGAGTTCGTCTACCTCCTCTGCCCACCGACTTGCGCGGATTTCCTCGAGACGGGGGAACGCCATCATAAGTGCGTTTCTGGCGAGCGGCATCTCTCTTTTGAGAGGCGTCAATGTCCATGTCGACCACCTGGTTGTTCATTCTGCGAGGAGCGGTGGTAGAGTTGTAGCGACGAGCTGGTTGGAGGTGAAAGCGGTTGAGGAAGTCACTTCGGAATGAGGTGGAGGTGGCGAGGATCGCTTTTTGAGCACTTCAGGCTCTCAAGCGTCCGTCTATTTCGCAGGCAGTGTTGACCCAATCTTGGATTGTGTCCTTCGGCGGTGTTTCTTTGTCATAGATTTTGTCCATGACCTTTGGATTGAGTCCCCTCTGGAAGTAAGGAACTTGTTCCTTGTCGGTGATGTCAGCGTCGGCGGCTATAAGGACAAATTGATTTGAATATTCATCCACCGTCATCTTCCCCTGAGAGAAAGACATGAGGGCGCCTCGGGCCTTGTCTGTAAGGTTCGTCTCCTTGAACTGGAGTTTAAACCTGTCAAGGAAGTCGTCCCAAGTCCCGAGGGTTTTGGGCGGGGTCGCCCCTACTGTCTTCTTCAGGAAGCTTTCTGCCCAGACGCCGGCTGTTCCATATCTCATGCATGAGAGGGCTAGGGAAACTTTGTCCGCATCCGTCTTGTATCGGTCCGATTCTGCTGTGAAAAGGAGGAGGCAATTCATGATGAATTTCTGTGATTGTGTTTGGTCTCCCTCGAAGTTATCAGGGAGTTTGAGCTTGCCCCTTCCCGACGATGTTAGTGGGGGGTCTGTAGGGTTTGTCGACATAGTATTGTCTTCAATGTTTCGGGTGTTGATCGGTGTTTGAATATCCGAGGATTCGGACTCGGATGTTCCTTCTTCCTCTTCCGATGTATCCGGGATTTCCGGTTCGGGGTTTCTGTACTGGGGTGGCTCTACCCAGTCTTCTGCTATTTCGTCCCAAGCCCACTCAGCTTCAGTTTCATCTTCTCTTGTGAAGAAATATTGTCCTTCTCTGTACGAGCAGTTATCAAAGTTTGGGGGTGCTGGTCGATTGGTGTCGGAGTAATACCAGCGGTTCTCTCTTTGATGGATAGGACGATTGTTCTGTCGAAGTTGGTTATGGGTTCGTCTAGTGCCTGGTGGAAATCCTAGGCCTAGGTCTTGCTCCAGGGTGTGTGAAGTAACTCTCTTCGGTGGGTGTCTATGCCACCGATGAGGGTTGTGAGAAAGAGTGTGGCAGCAAGCGGAGTGTGGTGTAAGGTAGGGGCAAAAGCGAGTCTATTCTAGTGTTATGAACTGCTCGTTTGATAACCCAAGAGTAACAGGTTCTTCCCTAGGTCGCACTGTGGACTGAGTGATGGACGAAGTCTCGACTGTACCGGGCGATGATACAGGAGGGAATAATAATTGACTCTAAGAGCTCTGTATGTGTAGATACAGAGGGAACGAAGAGAATAGACTGAAGATCCTCAGCCTATTCTGTGGGCCTTATATACTGTATGGGGTATAGGGTAAGAGTCCGTGTGCTTCTCCAGGTTTCCATCCTAGGAGAGCTATGGTCGCCATCTCTCTCAGCCGATGCCTACTCTTGTACTTCTCCAGTCGCACTGATCCATCATGGTGCGACGAGGTGCTTACCCATAAGCCCTAAGCCCATGGCATGTGAATGCCTCTCTCATTACTGTGTGAACTCTGTGAGCCTCGTGTCCCTCTCATATAGCCTTTACCGATGTCTTGAAGAACCATCGGTCTTGTCGGCTCCTAAGGACACGCCGAATACCTTGATGTACGCTCTGTAGTGGAGCCGCCTAGCATGTGATGCTTGATCCATCGGTTAGACACGGCCACGAAGGGCCCCAATCGGTCAAGTCATAACAATTGCTGCGTCCATAAAGACGTTAAACTACCACTCCTTTCAGCATAGGAGATGTGGGCGGTGACTTCGAAAAGTCATCACCTAGTCCGCAATGACGATAAACTATTTACTCCTTCAGATATAGGAGATGTGATTGATGGCCACGACCTTGGCCACCAATTAGTCCGAAATGACCTTAAACTACCCTCACCCCAGAGGATTAAATCTATCGAGGCTCGGGAGGTTCAAGCCAGGCGATAGCAGACATCCGCAATGACTATAAACTACGGCCATCCTTCATGATGATAAACTGAGCTGCCCTTCATCTACAGGGCCATGTGAGTTGTGTCAAAATAGGCATCAAAAGTCTATCCAGTTTGATATAGTATAAACCGTCACCATCTTGCCTCAATAGGAACCCTGTCAAGAAGGAGGAACTGGTCTACGGCCCTATACGCATCATCGATGGATGTTCTGGTGCGCAGAAATGCCTGCTGTCTTGTTTACAGGTACTCCTACGTTGGGAGATGGATAGGTCCGCAACGACCTTGGCTTAAACTAGCAGGGCAGTCCGCAACAACTTATGTATAAACTAGCCTCAGTCCGCAAAGACTTAAGGATAAACTAGTGGACATCCGCAAAGACGCAGAACTACAGATGTCCGGCATGACGTTAAACTACCAGGACATACCTTACGCTGACCCCGCAATAATTACCGTCAAGGTGGATACCATGGTCTATTCAAGAGACCATAGGGTTCAAAGTCTATTCTTCAAAATCCTTACCTCGTGTTCAATACGTGGAGCGCGGCTACATGCTCACTCCCATGTGACAAACAAACTCTGGATGAACACTCAATCTCTAACCAGGACGGGCCACCATATGGGGCTGACAGAGTTAGGGATCTTCAAAGGGGTCTTGCCGGACTCAAAACAAGTCGAGAAAAGTCTATTCTCGATAGGTTGGTGGGCCTAAGCCTTGGAAAAGCAATCAACCTACACACCTGGAGTCCCCCTTGATACCGGAGATCAAGGAGATGAAGATCTATCCTGGAAACACTGAAGCATGGCCTTCGGCATTTTGAAGAAGAACGACACACACCCATCCACAGACGTGTTTCAATTCATCACATAATCATTCGCACGTGACACCTTTCTGTATTGTTGCCAGAAGAAACTGGCTTATCAAACCTACCAG
The DNA here is from genome assembly GCA_039111635.1 of Heterobasidion occidentale. NCBI lineage: Eukaryota > Fungi > Basidiomycota > Agaricomycetes > Russulales > Bondarzewiaceae > Heterobasidion > Heterobasidion occidentale. The sequence goes on along the minus strand of JBCAQO010000054.1, from coordinate 24,764 downwards.
GGAGTCCTGGTCGAGCAGCTGCCTATTGACTCTAGGAGTGTACTCAATCAAAACGTTCTGGTGAAGGAAGAACACCGGGGAGAAACACGGTATTGTGGCGATACTGCAGGACTCCACATCAAACAGCTCAACGGAGATGGAAAACTCCTAGGCGTTGTAAACGATGTAAGTTGGTCTTTGCCCCAGAAAACGAAGTCATATTGGGAAGCCGCATCCCAATCTGTTTGGACGACCAGAAAGCAAATTGTACATGGAATGACAATGAAGCTTGCAAGGGCGAGTAGTCCCCTCAGGAGTTGGGACCTAGAAAGGGGGTAATGTTATGACTTGACCAATCGGGGCCCTTTGGGGCCGGTCTATCCAATGGTTCAAGCATCACATGCTAGGCGGCTCCACTACAGAGCGTACATCAAGGTATTCAGCATGTCCTTAGGAGCCAACTGGACCGATGGTCCCTCAAGACATTGGTATAGGCTATATTGGAGGGACACGAGGTTCGTGTGGAGAACAGAGAGGCATTCACATGCCATGGGCTTAGGGCTTATGGGTAAGCACCTCGTCGCACCAGGATGGATTGGTACAATTGGAGAAGTACAAGAGTAGGCACTGGCTGAGAGAGACGGCGACCACATCTCTCCTGGGATGGAAACCCGGAGAAGCATACGGACTCTTACCCTATACCCTATACAGTATATAAGGCCCATAGAATAGGCTGAGGATCTTCAGTCTATTCTCTTCGTTTGTTCGTATCTCCCTATACGGGCACTTCGTTGAATCAATCATTATTCCCTCCTATATCATCGTCTGATACAGTCGAGACTTCGCCCACTACTCAGTCCATCGTGCGACCTAGGGAAGAACCTGTTACTCTTGGGTTACTGAACGAGCAGTTTGTAACAACCGGCACGATATGATCAATGATCACCATTCTGACATGAATGTGCGGCGGACACACGGGATCGGTAAGTGGCCGTTTATGGATGAAGAAGTCCGTCTGAAATGGGATGTGTTGCAGTGAAGGCGACTTGCAAAAAATACGACGAGGCACGGGTTCATCTAAAGGACACTGAGAGGACTTTGGTAACCATTGAAGGTCAAGTGGCAAGTGACACGCTCAAAGGGTGGAAGGATGAGGAGTGTGCGTGGCTAGTGAAAGTAGTAGACATGAAGGAGCATGAGAGGCTGTCCAACCCGTATGAACCTCACAAAGAGGCAGGTAAGGTGTCGCTCGAAGCTGGCACCCCATATTGATCTGATGACATTGGGCAGGAATTTTGCAAAAGGAGGTGCTGTCGTTGTTGCAGACGCACAACGAGACAGGATTGTCATTGGTCGAGGAAGGTATGGTGGGGGCAATCAGCGAAGGTATTGAATTAGAAGCAATGCAGTAAGTGAGTACACATGTGTATGGAGACTTGTCTGATTTGAGTGCCAGGGCGGTGCTGTTGGGCGTTAAAGATGACGTTGATCTGGAAGATGTGGGCTCAAAGGTGGAGATGGTGCTACGATTCACGTCTCGCTTCAAGATCTGGCGGACGTTGTATGACCAATATGTCTAGCCGGGGATTGACAGAGCATTAAAGGAAGCGGGACAGGATGGCACACCAGCATTGACACTGTTGGCAATGGACGACTTGCTGGTCACTGAAGGAGAATCCACAAAAGGAAGGGAAGGGGTGGAAGATGATTGGGCAAGCTTAGGGAAGCGAAAGGCCGGAGGAGGTGTGTCGAAGACCGGGAAGCGATCGCATCGAGGAGCAAAGGGCGCGAGTGCATCAGCAATTGGATCATTTGAGGTGAATTTACCTTTGACGTATGCACGTGCAGTCATCGAACATGCAGAGATGCAAGCAGCGGTGCGGGTAGAGAGGTTATTGCGCGAGGGGCAAGCCAATGATGCTCTTAATAATGTGAGGGCACACCTGATCACTACTTACGCCATGAAGTGACAGAAGCGAGCGGGGTCTGGCCAGATTCACAACACGTGGGCCAATGGCAAGATCAAGAAAAAGGTGAAAGCGGTGGAGGATGCATCAAATAGGTATTGGGACGCACGAGCGTGATTGATTGCATTGGGGATGTCAAAGAGGGACACAACTTATCGTGCTCTGGTTGCGTCAGATGTAGTCACTTTCACAGTGTACAGCACGGACAAGCAGCTTGGCAACAGTAGAAAGCAACCGTTGTGGATCTGGTCGGATTTTCAGTTTGTGGAGGGAGAGGAAGCAGGTATCAAGGCATACTGCAAAGAGAGTGAGTGTGGTTGTGATCAGAACAGGAAGCGTTGCTCAGATTATTATAGTGTTGAAGGTCCATTGGTTTTGAAGAAGCGCACTCAAGACGTGGTGGAATGAGCAAGTGTTGTTGGAGGAGGAGATGGTGAGGATCATTCAATTCTTTCGCTATCACAAGCTATGGTGGGAGAATCAAGCTGGGTTGGGTGGCGCGCGCAATGAATGGGCATCTTATGCACACAAGTGAGTGGGGTATTCATTTGCATATCGAGGGCGCTGCACATCGTCTATTTCAGACAGGCACACTGTTACAAATGCTTACTGGACGATGGAGTCGGGAAATTTAAGGAGACACTGAATGTGGTGTTATAGGACAAGTGTATCATGTAAGTAGGATACACCGTATCAGTGGATGTTTTGGTTCCGTGACTGTTGTATCTTAATTGGTGGGGATGGAATTTGTCAGCTCAGGATTGGTTTGGTAGTGTGCCAGGTGTGTCCTCTGTTCTAACCGTGTATCAATAATAGATATGGTGTAGTAACGAAGTCATTCTGTGTGGATAGCGGCGTGCAGGAGGTCGCGGGTTCGAACCTCACGTGCGCAGTAATGTTTTACCGGCATAAAGTGGAGGAGGTCTGTGAGGGCTGCTGTATTGGTAGGTTTCGGACGTATTGGTTTGTTGTGGACGTATCGTTCCGATGACTGGGGAAGAAAGAATATATATTAAATAGTCTATGCTACAAGGGTACAGGAAGGGTATGTCCATCCAGTGAAGGCAAAAAAAGGACATATCCTTCCCATCACTAACAGTGGGAAGGATATAGCAGTCCAACTGAAGTCCCTCCCCTTGCCCTCCATAACCTTTGCCTCATACTTGCGGCACTCCTCCCTCGTGTGACTGGTGAAGCGGCAGTGCTTACAGTAAGGTTTCCCTTTGTCCTTTGCCTTGTTTTGCTTGCTCCCCTTTGCAGATGACAATGATGGCTTTGGGCCATTTGATTTGTTGGCCGAGCCAAACGTGCAGGCCGCAAAGGTGGAAGTCTGCACCGATTCGTGGCAGCGCTATTCTTCCTAGAGCACTTGCGAGGTGAGCATCTCGAGGGTGAGTTTGTCAGTCTGGGAAGTGAGGATGGTGTGGAGTGTGTCGTAGGATGGGGGGAGAGACAGGATGATGGCTACCACAATGAGTTTGTCCTCAAGTTTGTGGCTGAGGGAGTGTAGGGTGTGCGCAACACGCCACATCGCATTGATTTGTGGTTCAAGTGGTGAGTCGTCCGTGAGGGTACTGCGGAACAGCTCACTAATTAGGTATGCCACCTTTTGCTCACCCTTCCCTTTGTAGCAGGTATGCAGAAGCTTCCAGGCGGTGCGGGCCGATGTTGCATACATGACGGTGTTCAGGGGCTCGTCCTTCAAGGTGAGTGTGATCTGCATGCTCGCTTCTCTGTCCCTCACCTTCCATTCTTTGTACTGATCCGATGCTTCTGTAGGCACTTCTCCCTCGTGGTCTACCACGTCCCAGAGGCCTCGGGTTTCCAGTACCTTTTGGGTGCAGAATTTCCACGACAGGAAGTTGTTCCCATCGTCCTCGAGGGGGGAGATGTTGTACAGGCGGTTAGACGCCCTGACTGGCGGAGGGTTTGTAGCAGGTCTCGAAGGGGGTGTTGGCGCCTCACTGGCAAGCAGCACTGTTGATGGAGAGGGGGTTGACAGCATTGGGGTGTTTCAGACCATTGGGTGAGTTCTGGATCTTACAAGTAGTGTCTGTATTTTAGCAGAGACCAACAAGTCTCATAATCTGTTGAAACGGGCGAGTTTCGGACTGCAGGGTAAAACAGAACACTCAGTCTCATCTATGAGAACTATAATGTATTCAAGAGCCTAACCTGCAGGGTAAAATGGAACACTACAGTGGCTATCAGCTTCTGGAATAATAGTATGTATTTATCGTGAATTACTGACCTCAGTCCCGTCTGTGAGAACTGAGGGAAGAGAAAGAGCGGGCAGGAGAAAACTTCCCTCTAATCTGCTCGTCACATGACCACCCCGCCCAGCGGGTGGCGTCAACGTGTGCAGGAGCCCTTCACTTCCAACAGGGTCACGCTAGGCTTGCGAGAATGTCTAGTGGTGTCTGGGGTACTCTATGAGGTCAGCATATTAGTGCTTGTAGAACTGTAAAAACAGGGGCCTCGGCACTTAGAGAGGTGGTGCACTTATCACCGGTATAAACAAAGAGTAAGGGATATAGGGTAGATGTATTAGAACAAGGGAAATAGAAACAGAGAAAAAAGAGATGACTAAGTTAGGGAGAGCATGTAAGTAGGTAAGAAAACGGAGATAGGAGATGAAATGAAATTTGAGAGCAAGGCAAAAGAGAGAGACAAAGTGTCAGAAGGACAAGGAAATAAAAGAGCAGAAGGAAGTGGTAGGACACCAAGAGGGAAAGAAAGTAACATAGTAAAGTGAGATCAAGCTACCAGAAATTAAGGGTAAGAGGAAGATGGATAATGGCCATAATCTAACATAATAGTAAAAGTAGGGACTCCAAGAGTATGTGGAGGCATAGTGTAGAAAATGCAGCTTGCCTTATACATGGCCCATAACCTATTAGAATCCAAGGAGTAAATTAATAGCTTTCAAGAATAATGAGAGTGGAAAAGGGTAAGTCTTATTTCATGTGAGCAACAACAATATATGTTCACTATCTACTAGTATGTATATACATGTTATTGTCTATGTACACTATGTGCATGGCACATTATTAGACTTCAACAGATCTTACATAAGCCTTGCCTTAAGTGCAGGCTTACACAATGATTATGGCTTTTGCTCATATCCCCAACTAGCTGTGTCCAATCCTAAACAATAACAACTATATTTCTAATATGTTTATACTGTAGGATGAGCAAGTCATGCCAAGCTCCATAGCGGAGTCTGTTTATTTCTTATCACTCGTGGTTCCTAACATTTTGGCATGTCCACATGCACACTTGTGTCCCTGTCCCTTTCGTTATTGTATGTTCATTTAGATATATATTCGGACCTTCGTCTTCTTTTCCCTCAGACTGTTATTGCCTACCGCGCACAAGTCTGAGTGTCTGTTTGTTGTACAGACGTTGTGCGGTGTTTGTCTCATTTCTACAGGTTATTGGGCCCCTGCTTGTCCTCCCGTAAACTTATCTGCTCTCATTCCTGATGGCATCTACCACTTCTCTCTCTACCAACACCCTTCCATCGTCGATTCCAAAGCTTGAAGCCAGCGGAGTTAACTGGGTTATCTTCCAGGCCCGCTTCAAGCTTGCTATGGATGCAAAGGAGAAATGGGGCCATTTCAACGGCACTACTCCTTGGCCAATCTTCCTTGACCCCTTGACTGATGATCATGTTGCTCGTCTTGCCGAGTGGGACAAGGCCAAACGCACCTCTCGCTATCTGCTTAGTCAGCGTGTACCGGACTCTACAGTTATCAAGTGTGTGGCACTTCCCTCTGTCGCTGTTGCTTGGGCTACAATTGTTGCAGAGTATACCATCAAGGGTGCATATGCACAGACTGAGATGCGGAAGGCTTTCTTGCAGTTGAAGTGCCCCCGAGGCCAGGAAACTTGGTCATTCTTTGTTGCCCTGCGAACAGAGAGAGAGAAGTTAGCTCAGGTCAGCATGCTCATCAGTGATGAAGATTATCGCTCCACTATCTTGTCATCCCTTTCCCGTCATCTTGCCGCTTTTGCCGCCTCACAACTGTCAGCTGTTCAGCTCATTGACCCCTCTTTCTCTATTCCTCCCAATTTCCTCATGAGATCAATCAGCGAGGAAGACCATTGTCAGCGCTTCGAGTCCACTGTGGCTAAGGCAGCCCAGCAGACAAAGTCACCGGCACCGAAGGGAACAGAGGAGGCGCTCGCTGTCCAACCCTTTAAAGGCAAGGACAAGAAGGCAAAAGGTGGAGGGCCAGTTTGCTGGAATTGCGGGGAACGCGGCCACATTTGCAGCCACTGTACGAAACCACCGAAGAAACCTTCCAGAAATGCTGACAAAGCTGCCGGCTCGTCGAATGCTGTTCAGGATTTCGATGAGGAGGATGGTGAATGGGCAGTGTGCGAGTCTGACTTAGAATCAGAATCTGGGAGCTTACCAAGCCTTGAAACCATATTGGATAGCAGTGCCGATGATGTCACACAGCAGGATGCTGAGGATGATAATGGCGCGGACCTGTTCTCCGAAGTTGGTGAGGGAGAATTTTTGTGGTATATGGCCGACGATTCTGGTACCGAGGAGCTATCTGGGAATGTTAGTGTTGAGCTTAGCTCACACAGCATTGTTGACCCGGACTCGGATACCATTGTCGAGGTTGCCGCGGAGGTTGATGGAGCAAACCATGCGTCCACTGAAGGTCCCCGTATCGAACTATATGACTCTGGGACCACTCGTCACATTTCCCCTTATCGTGATGACTTTGAGCACCTCACGGAGATTCAGCCGAAGCCCCTTAGAGCTGCAAACAAGCAGAGCTTTCATGCTGTAGGCTCTGGGTCCCTTGTTATTGATGTTCCGAATGGCATCAATGAGTCGAAGCTGACACTTACGGAGGTCTTGTACTCTCCCGAAGTGGGTTATACCCTGGTGTTGATTGGAAGACTCGACGAGCATGACTTCTCCACCACATTTGCCAATGGAAAGTGTACCATCCGCAATTCAAGTGGGGAACAAATTGGCTTGATCCCTAGGTCAACGCGTGGCATATACCGAGTTGTGCACGAGCCTACCGATTATGACGTCACAAATGCTGTGGATGAACGGGTCACCGTTATGGAATTCCATCGTCGTATGGGTCATATTGCCCCTGACACCGCTCGAAAACTGGTCGAGAAGGGTTTTGTTAGCGGCTTGAAGCTTGACATGTCGTCGGCGAAGCCTACCTTCTGCGAAGCCTGCATTTATGCGAAGGCGACGCGCAAACCCATGGCCAAGGAGCGAGAAGGAGACCGTGCTGCATCATTTGCCGACATTGTGCATTCTGACGTATAGGGACCATCACCGGTCGAGACCCTGGGTGGACGGTGTTATTTTGTTACCTTTACGGATGACCGAATACGCTATACGCACGTGTACCTCTTGCGGACAAAGGACCAAACCTTCGACTCGTACAAGTCATATGAAGCGTGGTGCCAGACACAGCACCGTGCACGTGTTCGAAGCCTCCAATCCGATCGTGGCGGAGAATACCTTGGAAAGGCATTCATTGTCCATCTTGAAAAGGCTGGCACGGCGTATCGACTCACCGTACACAACACACTGCAACATAACGGTGTCTCCAAGCGGCTCAATCGGGTGTTCCTGGAGCATGTTCAGGCTATGCTCCATGCTAGCGGCCTCCCGAAGTTCCTATGGGGAGAGGCCCTGCGACACGCTTGTTGGCTGAAGAACCGGACGTCGATGCGCTCGCTTGATGGCATGACACCGTACGAGGCATTGACGGGGTGCAAGCCAAACCTGCGAGGAGTCCGTGAGTGGGGTTGCCGAGTCTGGGTGCACTCACCAGGTGCCTCGAAGCTTGATGCCCGAGCGCGCAAGGGCCGTTGGGCTGGCCTTGATGACACATCCACGGGCTGCCGAATTTACTGGCCCGAGAAGCGCTCCGTTTCTGTGGAGCGGAACGTTTGGTTCAACGAGCACGGCACGTCGCCGGTGCATCTCGAGGGGGAGGGAAAGGATGGGGTTGTGGAAGGCGAGACGACGGCGACTTCAGCGCAGGAACGCGTCAACACGACCCCGGACGTTCCCGAAACTCTGCCTGAACGCGCCACCGCACCGCTCAAATGGTCAGGCTCAGATGTTCCCAAAACTCCGCTTCAACGCACGACAGGTGAACCAGTGGCCTCTTCGCAGTCAATCACCCACTCTCTTGCATCCCCAGACCCTCCATATGATTGAAAACCTCCCTTTTCCGCCCCGGATCCCGAAACGACATGCCCCAAACGCATCCGCACCCCGTTGCGCATTATCCGTGACATCCAGGCTGGCACAGGTGTGACATCGACGTGCGCACGCGATCCGAAGTACGCGCGTGGCCTGCAAGTACCCGAAATTGTCAAGGAGGACAGCACAGAGGACGGGGAAGCTTCTGGAAGCTTGGTGCATGTTTCCGAAGACGTTCGTGATGCAGGGGGAGTGTTAGATGACGAGGAGGAGGACTGGGAGTACACGCTTGTCGCGGAGATGAGTGATGCCGAGGGCTTGGAGCCACGCAGTCTCGCTGAAGCCAAGCGACGGCCGGACTGGTTGCTGTGGGAGCAGGCAATGCGCGAGGAGCTGAACACGCTTGAGAGCACGAAGACGTGGGAATGGGTGGATGTGCCGCATGGTGCGAACGTAGTGGGCTCAAAGTGGGTCTTTAAGGCCAAGAAGGATGCCGCAGGCAATATCGCTCACCACAAGGCCAGGCTAGTTGCTCAAGGCTTCAGCCAGGTGCCCGGTGTCGATTACTTCGACACGTACGCGCCCGTTGCAAAGCTTCCATCTGTGGATATCAAGGGGGCATACCTGAATGGGGAACTTACTAACTTGGAGGTCATTTACATGCGACCACTGCCCGGCTATGCGCCGAAAGGGGCTGTCGGTAGGGTCTTGAAGCTGCGGAAGACAATTTATGGCTTGAAGCAGTCTGGCCAGCATTGGTATCAGAAACTCACGCAGATCTTTGTGGAGAAGATGGGGTTCGCACGATGCCAGGTCGACCAAGCTGTATTCTTCCGGCGCAAGGGCTCCGACCTTACGGTCGTGGTTGTTCATGTTGACGACTGCACGATTGCGTCGACATCACTAAAGCTTGTTGTGGATTTCAAGGCAAGCCTCCGACAGTTTGTCAAGGTGACCGATCTCGGAGAGCTTCATTGGCTCCTCGGAATCGAGATCCGACGCGACCGCAAAGCACATACAATTGGGATGTCGCAGCGCTTGTATATCAACTCCATCTTGCGCCGTTTCCATCTTGACAAGCTCAAACCTGTTTCTACCCCGATGGACACACATGTTTGACTCTCAACCTCTCAGGCCCCTGCGACAACTGCTGATCATGCAGCAATGCGAGATGTTCCCTATTGTGAGGCTGTCGGTGCTCTCATGTATGCCTCGATTGCCACACGCCCCGACATTTCTTTTGCAGTCTTTGTTAGGTCGGAGACCTATCACGTGCACCGATGCACGAAGGGGTCCCTAGGCTAAACCTCCACTGGTTCGTATAGTCGTAGACTCCAATGGATGAAGACGATGGATCGTCTTTGGGCTCTTTCGAGGAACTCGGGGTCGTCGTCGGCTTTGTTCTCAAAGAGATTGAGAAGGTGATCTTCGAGGTCTTCTCGATGACGAGGAGGAACCGGATGATCTTCTCCTGTCCAACAGATGACACGAGGGGGTGTCCAACTGAGAACGCGGAAGGCAGCTAGCCCGGTATAGAAGCGGATGAGTAGAGGGAGGGGAGGGAAGGGAGACGAGTCCAGTGCTTCGTCAGACCGTGCAAAGAGTTTCTCAGATCTGACAGAGATCACGAAGCGTGGGCTAGGAAGGTAGCCAGACGCCGGGTGCAGTGCAGAGATCGAGTATATTACAGGTGAACGAGCTGAGCTTCTTAGAAGCTCATCTCGGCTATTTACATAAAGAAGTATCTAGGGCAGGATCAGGATCTGGTCTGTGCGCTTCTCAGGTACCGAAGTCAACGATCGAGATCCGTAAGCTAGAATGCCTCATCGACCTGCCATGTAACCAAATATGGTAATCAGATCACTAATGTCCATCCACATCTTCGATCGATCAGGAACCAGGAACTGGGGTCAGGAACAAATGTCTGTCCACATCAAGAATCAGGAACCAAAAGTGAGTGTTCATGCGTTAGCATGTAAATGGTAAAGAGTCATGGAAAGCGATCCGAGTCTGCAGCAAGTCCGAAGCACTTGACCAGCCCATCCCCTCACGTGCGAAGCACGTGTTAGGACGCGGTCCTAACAGTCTTGACGGTATCACGTTTCTCTACCAATCCTGGAGTCGCCCATTGGGAGGCAGTCAAGAGGATTTTTCGGTACCTAGCTGGCACTAGGGACCTGTGGCTGACATATGGCGGAATGGAGAAGTAGTTAATGGGATATGCTGATGCAGATGGGAATATGGCGGAGGATCGGCACGCAATCTCAGGGTAAGCTTTCCTTATCGACAGCGGAGCAGTCTCTTGGAGCTCAAAGCGACAAGAGATTATTGCTCTCTTGACTACCAAGAGCAAGTACGTTGCTGCTGCACATGCCGCGAAGGAGGCTATCTGGCTGTGGACCCTTATTGCAGAAGTCTTTGAGCCGCTGACCTTGTCGACCACCCTTTTCTCAGACAACCAGTCCGCAATTGCTCTCACTAAGGACCACCAGTACCATGCCCGTTCCAAGCATATCGACATTTGTTTTCACTTCATTTGTTGGGTTGTCGAGAATGGTACTTTGCGCATCATCTATTGTCCAACTGATGACATAGTTGCCGACACTCTCACAAAGGCTTTACCCTCTGCTAAGGTGAAGCATTTTGCAGTCGAGCTCGGACTTCGCAAGACTTGAGGGGGAGTGTAGGATGAGCAAGTCGTGCCAAGCTCTGTAGCGGAATCCGTTTATTTCTTATCACTCGTGGTTCCTAACATTTTGGCATGTCCACATGCACACTTGTGTCCCTGTCCCTTTCGTTATTGTATGTTCATTTAGATATATATTCAGACCTTCGTCTTCTTTTCCCTCAGACTGTTATTGCCTACTGCGCGCGAGTCTGAGGTAAGATACATACTAAAGGACTTCTTTCCGTATTACCTGTACTTACTTTGAGACATAGTGTCTGTTTGTCGTACAGGTGAATATAGACTGTTATTGCCTACCGCGCTCGAGTCTGAGTGTCTGTTTGTCGTACAGACGTTGCACGGTGTTTGTCTCATTTCTACATATACTTGTACATATTTGCACATATTTGTCCAGTTATACAAGTGTAAATACTCACAAATAATGATCAATATTATTATTAGATTTAACTTGATATATATATATATGCCCTTCTTTCTTATAATCCATACTTGCTCAGCTTTTGTGAGTCTGTTAGTCTGAACTATTCAAGTTTGTTCCCCTTGACCTTTTCCAGTTTCACACCTTTTAGTCTTAAGCTATCTCAAGGTTCTATCATTTGTTGCCTACAGCTGTTTGGGAGTGGCCTCATAACTGGTGACTATTCAAAGTTGTTGAAGATTGATAAGAATCTCAAAATAAAGCAATTAACAGTTCTTAACCAAAGCTTTCAAGGACTTCTACCCTATGGCCTTGCAAAGCAGCATTAACCGACCTCAGATAATGTCACCCACAAGTGCAATTCCCAGGGCCTCAGCTGAGCTGTTCTCGGGATCCTTCGAGGAGCGGAACTGTGAATGTTTGATGGTACATCGCATTTGCATAGGTATTAACAACATGCATCTTGTCTTTAGCTCGGGAGGTCTCTATAAGCCTGGCCGGCGCAGGGGGTAGTAAGAATCGTTACCACACTCCGACCCGAGCCACTACGCCCGCTCGGGTGCCATACGCAGACTTGCCGACTTGGACGCCTCTCGCGGAGCCGGTCGAAGACGAAGCAGATGGTGAGGGTCAGGGAGTACGGGGCAAGCACAAGTCACGCCACACACGCATGGACCAGTCTCAACGCGCCGCAACCTCTGCTTATGACACTGATGTGCTCTCCCCAAGGCTGCCCGCGATTCCCCCGGTCAAAGACAAGAGAAGGCCCTTGGCTTCTGGTTCTTTAAATTCAATACCTCTGGTCGCTGCACTCAATGGCCTTGGGTCCTCAAGCCTTCCCCACCCTTTGCCGACCCAATCTCAGAATTCAACACAAAAGGTGGCCGAACCTTCGTCTCAAGTATCTGAGCCTTCACCGCCACGCGCGCGAATGGTCTTCGATGGAGTCGAGCTTCCCACAGTCGCATCCATCAGACGCGCCGAAGGTCCGCAGATGAGGGAGAGGAGAAAGGAAAGGGTGCCCGGGCAGAAAAGGACACGGGAGGAGATGAACTACGGCGAGCAGCTCGCGCGGGTGTTGCATTCTGCGTTTCAGCAGAATCACCGCGAGCTGGAAGACACTCGCGAGAGAGGGAGCAAGGACAGTGCTGGCAAGGACACGTCAGAGGCAGAGTCACTCCCGCTCTCAGCCACGCGTAGACCGGGACGATTACACAGGCGGTTGGCTAGCGAATCCTCTTCTGACACTGAGCGCGATGCTCACAAGAGCAGCAGGGCAGCGCGGGTCATTGATCCAGAGCCTCCTACTGAGACTGATGCAGGACCATCCACAGATATTGGTACTACATTCGAGCCTCCCGCATCCACAACTGTCTCGTCTACTCCTTCATCAGTCATCGACATCGATTCAGAACCCAATAGCCCCGTTCAAGCGGCACCTCCTGCTCATCATCTACCTCCTTCTACTCCTCGACATAGCCTTGCCAACGCGCTCAGCGCAGTCTTCGCGAAGAACAAGCTCTTCGCGAATGATGTGCCAGCGTACATGGCCCGGCCGCCCACCGTCAGCCCCTCACGCCTCATGGCCCCGCGCAAGTCCGGGCGCCATATCCAGACCCCGGACGAGCCTACTTCAGCGTCCACGATTTTGTTGAGGATACCCAAAGCGCGCGAAGTGGACGAAGACGAGTTCGATAGCCTCTTGGAGACCGTTGAGATGCCTGTGCGAGAGAAAGGGCAGCTGGAGCGAGACAAATGGTCCATTGAAGACGCTCCGGAGAGAATGACGATGGATGCAGTTGTTTTGCTACAGGGACAAGACTTGTCTGACGATACGAAGCAGCCAGTCGAACCTGCCACAAGCGATGTCAAGAAGGTGAGATTCCAGCAGACGCCTGCGGATATGTACGTTGAGAGGATCGAGAGGATGTTTGGACCTGGTAAGGTTGATCGCGGTTTTGGAAAGAAACCTAGGAAGGTAAGAATGGTCTCATAGAAGATGTATGACCTTGATAATATCTTACTTTGACAGCCCAAAGCAAAGCCTCCCACCAGTGGCAATAGGACGCCCATCACGATCTCGATAGGCACTAGCTCAGCTGCATCGCGCGCGCGCAGCGAGGAAGCAGAGGCCCGAAGAAACCTGAACCGTTCAGTTGCCACTGACGGAAGTTTCAGTGGTGAACGAGAGAGCAAGAGACGTCGGATTGAAGAAGAGGACGAAGACGTGGCGCTGCGACCAATCGACAAGGACACGGCATTGGGATGGGCTTTTGCACTGAAGAGAGTCACCAAAGGAAAGACGGCGATCGACTCTGAGGTGAATGGGTTTCCCAGGGGATCTCGCCCGATTACTCAATGCACTCTTGGACAGGCATGGAAGGGTTTGCGCAATACCATGAAGGACATCGACAGAATCAAAGGCAATGTGCCGGTGGAGATTCTGAAGGTGTGTACCCACGAACTGGCATGTCTTGAACTCGATGCTGAAGGCGAAGCTAGTCGAGTCGACTTTGGCACACCATCGTCCAGTTGTCTGAGCTGAACGACCTTCCGATGTTGGCGATCGCGGACGGGCTTCGGGAAAAGGCGAAATCGGTGAAGGAGTTTTGGATGGAGAGATTTGGGGCGGAGCTGGCATGAATGCACGGACGACATGTAGCGTACTCGTCTTTGTTGGCGGAACAAGTGGCTCGATTAGCGGACCGCGTGGACTGGGACTGGCGGTGCGATGGCCAATTGTCTCGGAGCGCGTGTTACGTGTGTGTGACGGTCACGTTGATTGGCGCAGTAATAGCCGTGCCCACTGCGTTTTCCCCTCGATCAACACCGGTCCACTCGACGGCTTTCCTTTCTATACATCGTTTCATCCACATCTTCACGAACAGACATCTCGTAGCACCTCAGTTGCCCAACAATGCTTGCATTGGCCCATCCCATCCAGCACGAACCCATCCACAGCAATCCTTCTCCTCGCCCCGTCTCTAGACAGCCGTCCCGCAGATCCCATCCCTCTTCCTCGTCCTCTTCTTCTTCCTCCTCGTCCTCCTCGTCTTCTTTTTTTGCTACTGCACCATCTACCTTCTCTTCCAGCCGTCCATTCAGCGTGGCGTCTTCTCACTCCTCATTACCCCATTCCGCTGTGGTGCCACCGCCATCGTTGCCCGAAGCATCTCCAGCCGAATCCTCACCTTCATCCAGCCAACATAGAACGGACCAGCCGCCCGAAGCTGCGTCAGGATTTGACATCCACTTGTACCCATCCCAGGACCTTCTGCGCCTGCTTGCTTCCCTGCTTACACAGATTGCAGCCGCCAACGACAATCTTCCGTCTGACAACCCCTACACAGGCTCTCATTCATCTTCCTCATCTTCAGTACAACCCACACACATCCCGCTCTCAGAACTACAGCTCCGGCCTATATGGCGAACTCTCGCTGAGGCATCTCAGGACGCTCTGGCTACCCCTTCTTCTTCACTTACCTTCCATGCCCGCAATATTCCCACCATCTCTCTAGAAGCCTACCTGCTCCGCATTCTCAAATATTGTCCAACCACGAATGAGGTCTTCCTCTCTCTACTTGTCTACTTCGACCGAATGGCCCGCCTAGCAAACGAAGCTACGGGGAAGACATTTGTCATTGACTCGTATAATATCCACCGTCTCGTTATCGCCGGCGTCACCGTAGCAAGCAAGTTTTTTAGTGATGTCTTTTACACTAACTCGCGCTATGCCAAGGTCTGTCCCCGCAGCAACTCGCTTCTGCGCCACACCATGCTGATTTCTAACATCGTTTCTTTTTGACAGGTCGGCGGGCTGCCCCAGGCAGAGTTAAATTCGCTTGAGCTGCAGTTTCTTCTGCTCAACGATTTTCGACTGATGATCTCTGAGGAGGAGATGCAGCACTACGCAGAGCAACTCATTCTCTTCTCTCAAACACATTCCCTACCTTCACAATCTTCCTCCACGTCTACATTCCCTGACCCACATCCATCCGGTATTCCATCCACCACCACTGGTGTGCCATCCGCGCCCACACGAACGATGGGAGCCTTCGATGCGTACGGTGGACGTGTATCCGAATCCTCTTCGCGAAACTCGCATTCGCCTACGCACGCTGACACAGCCGGGCCTCGTACCCCATCCGTCCGCCCACGGCGCTCAACAGCATCATTTGCTGACTCGGACGTCGATACCGAGACTGAGACCGAGACTGAGACCGACGGCGCAAGCGTTGACGCAAGCCTCGATGGCTCGACGGACGATGAGCCGACGATTCGGCCAGCATATTCCACCTCGTCGGACGCGCGGAGCGTCTACAGCTCAACGAGCGAGGACACTGATGCAGATGAGGGGAGCGTGAGCGCCAGCCGGCGCGCAAGTGTGGACGGACGGTATGGCGAGTACCACATGGCGAGCCCTTAGATGGTCGCGGCGGTACGTCTTTGTTTCGTTGAACAACCGCTTCGGTTGGCTTGGCGGAATAGATCGTGCATCTTGCCTCCGCCTGTATACCTTGTTCACTACCTGTCCTTCCATCATTTCTCGACCTAGCATTGATCATGGCGCTCCGCGGTCATCATTCATTCGACCCACTTTCTAGCATTCTCGCAATCGTCTTATAATCCTGCATTCGAACGCATCACACTCTCGGACAGTGCCCTTGTGCGGTGCTCCCGATGAGTCGAAGTACATTACAGTCGTGGGTTTATCTTACTGATCCAACACCTTCACCTCGTAATCGGCATCTGCTTCCCTTCTGGCTTATGATTCATTCCCATTCTCTCTTTCCGTCATAACTTCTGTGTTCAGTTAGCTCCCGCCCGTTTGCATTGTCTCATGAACGCATGCTCGTCGTATCTATACATACACCCAAGTCAATATTATGGAATCATATTCTGCTCGTTGCTTGTCCATGCAGCGGTCGTCTGCAGGACCGCCAGTGTGGCCAGGGTTCCCCACATCGATTATGTAAAAGGCTTGAAATTACAGGTTGGGACAGGTTGGGACTGAGTTTGGCCGTCCTTGCGGTCCATTTCTCACCGCATTTCTCCATGATATGGCCTCGTGTACAATCCTCATTGATTTTTCGAGCTGGGAAACATAAACTATAGCCTGACATATCCCGACTTCCCTCGGGTAGAGGCTCATAGTCGCCCCGACTTCTTGGAATACCCTATATAACCTGAGATCAAATCTGCCAGTTCAGGAAGCGGGTCGATGGGCGTCTTGTCCTGCCACAGCACACCATGTTCGAAACACTCTTGGCTGGACTGACACTTCAGCTGCCCTTTGTCGTCTTTATACTTGGATCTGTTGCTTTCTCGCTTTGGTGGAAACACGGAGCAACCAAACTGCCTCTGCCGCTTGGTCCGCCTGGTCATTGGTTATGGGGCAACGACATTCCCGAGACGAAGTGAGCCTTTTGTTGTCGTCAGATGTACTCTGGCGTTTGTGACTGATGTCACCTCGTGAAGGGACTACTTGAAATACCATGAGTGGGCGCAAGAGTATGGTCCTATATACAGCCTCAGAAGTGGTCGCCGCACCATGATCGTCATCGCCAACAATGAGGTAGAGCATGCTTCGTGACACTCATTGTTTGCGTTATTATATGCATGATGTATCCCTGACAGGCTGCCGTTGAGATCTTGGAGAAAGAGGGCATACACTCTGCTGACCGTCCTCGTACCGTCGCAGCAGGAGAAATGATGTCAGGAAACATGAGGATCCTTTTGATCGGCGTCGGAAATCGTTTTCGTAAGCTGCGCAAGTATGTGCCAGTATGATATTTCACGATGAATATCTTCATTGACGCGCGATGCGTACAGAGCACTACACAGTCACTTGCAACCGAAGCTTGTGCCTACATACGAGCCTCTCCAGCTTTTCAACGCCAAGGTCTTGATACGCGATATTCTCAAGAACCCTGAAGGACATCGCAAGCATGCCAGAAGGTGGATTGCTGCTCTTTTACTCTGATCTAACCCACGGCGTACTCAAGGTGTTTCTTTTTGTAGATATGCTGCCTCTGTGATCCTTTCTCTTACCTATGGCAAACCTTCCCCGAGTCACCCAGAAGACCCTGACATTCCGCTTATCAATCGATGCTTGGTGCGCATTGGGCGCGCTGTTCGGCCAGGAGCACACATTGTCGACGATCTACCTTGGCTCAAGTCTGTCCCGTTCTATGGCAAACAGCTCAGGGGTTATCATCGCGAGGAACTCGCTCTGTTCAGAAGGCAGATGCAAACCACCCGAGATAACATTGTGCGTCTGTCACCCTGGTCTCAGTGACCAATGTATACCAACATGTTGTATCAGGCTTCAAAGAAGGCCCCACCGTCGTTCGGGAAGTACCTCGTAGAGCGGCAACACGAGCTAGAACTTGAGGATAACGAGGCTGCATACCTGGCCGGGTCTATGTTTGGCGCTGGGTCTGAAACGGTATATTTCAATCTACATAGAGAGCCCCCGACTCCAGTTGGTGACGGTATGCTGGGTTTTAGACGGGTTCGGCCATCAGCGTTGTCATAATGGCAGCAGCATGCTTCCCCGATGCACAGACCGTCGTACAGAATGAGCTGGATGATGTAGTCGGCCCTAACAGACGTGAGGATGATCTATCATCTACCATCGGTGTTTGTTCCATCCGACCCGTGCATGTATAGTTCCATCTTTTGGCGATGCAGACCTGCTACCACAAGTTGAGGCCTTCGTTCTCGAGTCGTTTCGGTGGCGACCTGGATCTTTCTCCGGCTTTCAACACAGATCCACTCAAGAAATTATCTATGTCCGTATCCCGTGGCTGAGTTTACCCTCTCCTGCTTAATTATCCATATTTTGATATGCAGAAAGGATATCGAATCCCCGCCGGCGCGACCTTACTCCCGAATAACTGGTATTTCTGAGGATTGTGGTTCCAGATATCTTCTCAGAGTCATTAACATTTTCTTGTGCCTAGGTCTCTTGCTCGCGATCCAGAACTCTTCGCGGATGCAGAGAAATTCAATCCACAACGCTGGTTGAATGAGCAGGGACAAGTCAGGAAAGATCTCAAGTTTCCAAACTTTGGCTTTGGGAGACGGTAAGCCGTTTGGTACACGATGTTAGATTCACATCCGCTAAGTTGGTGGTTTGGGTTCAGGATTTGCCCGGGCCAGTATTTTGCCATGAAGTATGTGCTTCTTTCTATGTGGGTGCTATTCAGACTGATGTGTCGTGTACGACAGCTCTCTCTTTATCAACACCGCTTTGCTCCTTTGGTCTTTCCGGATTTCACAGGATCCCACCCGGCCCATTGATACATTTGATTTTACGGGAGGCGTCCTACACTCCCCCGAGCCATTCACAGTCATTTTTGAGCAGCGTCTGGCGGGATTACACGATCTACTTAACGAAGACGATTCTTGACTTGTATGCTTCTGTACTTCTGTACAATATTGTGAGTTATGAGTGATATTTGACGTCACTCACCTTGGTGGACTATATCTTGTATGTACCTGGATGGTCTACTATGAGAGATACGAATGTCAATGGTAGCAGACTTGAGTACTTGAGTAGGCCCCACGAAGCTCCTATGTAGGTTTCCCGGAAAATTAGCATTTTTGAGACCGGATTTTGGCCAAATCCTTCCCGGGATTTAGCATATTTCTGGGCCGATTTGCGCTATCTTTCCCGGTAGTTAGCATTTTTGAGGGCCATTTGAGTCCGGTCAGGGGCACTTCCACGGCATTACCGATTCAAAATTTTCAGATAACCCGAGTAGAATACAGATTGCTCCCTTCCTGATACACACTGCGGGCAAAGTTCGATGTGTTCAGCATGGAATCAACCGATAAAGGGTGATTACATGGCCAACCTACCCAAAAAGGAAATTTGGCCATGTAATCACCATGTAATCACCATGTAATCACCATGTTCCACTACTTTCAAGCTAAACACACGGTACTTTGCCCGCTGTGATAACTCTATACTTCTCTGCTTCTTTATAAGTCTACATAATGAAGCTTATCGATTTCTCCTCGCTGACACCAGATCAGCATGTGCGAAAAATTCGAAACATAAGGTGAAAAAGTTGATTCACACATTGCCAAAGCTTTTGATTCCTGGCAGCCAAATGCCAGCACAGTGGAACATGCCTTGTGTCTCTTATGTCTTGTGCTCTGATTATTTGCGAGAGTTAATCGACACCGCAGCGGCACTGTTTGCTGATTTACGCAGTCTTGAACAAAGCGTGACAAAGCGTGACTTTGATTACAAATTGTGACTACCCTTCCCGGTTTTAGCATATTTCATGAGCAAAATCGGAAAAAAGTTAGCATTTTTCTGACCGATTTGAGGGTATGTTGACCGGGAAACCTACATAGGAGCTTCGTGGGGCCTACTTGAGTACGTGGCAAATCCGACATTCGTAGGTATCAGCGTCATCCTACATCATCTTATCTAAGCGCTGAGGCATAAAAGGTGTGATAAAATTTCAGGATTTGATTCTCCCTTTCCTCCCGCGACCTTACCATACCCATAGACATCATGTCCGCCCCATCTATTCAAAGCAAGAGCAGCCATGAAGAGGCCTCATCGCTCGACCAAGACGAGATCCAGTTGGTAATAACGCAGTCGGGCAGCTGACGGGACAGACCAAGCAGGCGACGAGATTGCTGACAGCGTTTGACGCTTTATCGTTCAATCGGTAACGTCTGTTTCTAGTGGTGAAACTGGAATGGCTGCGGGTATCTCTGCTCACGTTTGAGATTTTCGCACGACGGCCTGTTCGTCTGTGGATTTCGAAAACGTGACAGAGGTTGAGATTATACCGCTTGAACCTGATCAGCGCTCAGACCTGCGTAGGGAAGCCCCCAGTGTCACACTTATCCTTTCTCTCCCTCTCATCAGAGGGGGCTGTAATGGAAGTACTAACGTTTCTTGTGATCGTTAGCAAAGCCTCGGATACAAGCAGGTTCGTCTGTATAATCCCTTTGCGATCACCTCCAATGACCTGTTGCACTCCTCCAGCAACTTCACCGGAGCTGGCACTTGATGGAAAGTTTTGCAGCAAGCTTTTGTGCTTTAAACTTTATTGGAGGTGTAAGGTAGGAATTGTATTTCAACCGCTTTTCAAATACCAGGTTGATCAATCTCTATCTAGATCCGCACTCTTCTTGGGACTACTTGCTGGGGGACCGGCTGCGATATGGTACACTCTTTAGATGTTGATCGGCTGAAAACCTCTAACCGTTTCCAAAGGTCGTCATACGTCATCAGTATGGTGTTCATGTTCATCACCGCCGCCGTTCTGGCCGAGATTTGTTCTGCCTTACCTTTGAGCGGATCGATCTACATCTGGGCCGCCGAAAGTGCTGGTCCAAAATACGCCAGATTCTTTGGCTTTGTTGTTGCTTGGTGGTCGACAACCGCTTGGATGACATTCACTGCCAGCAATTGTCAGGTTTGTATTTTACTTTACCTAGACTTCGATACTCGCTAATGACCTGTCTCAGACCACCGCAAACTATATCGTGTCACAACTTGCGGTTTGGGAGGTCGACTACCCGGGAGGCGTTGGCAACGACAACATTAAATGGCGCGCCTTGATTTGGGCAATTTCTGAGGCGATGTTGGTGATATCCATCGCCATTAACTACTTGCCTCCTCGATGGTACTCCAAGGTTTTCAAATTCTCTGTTGGGTTGATGATGGTCGACTTTTTCCTATGTTTGATCTGGCTTCCTATTGCTACGCATAATACATACGGCTTCCGTTCGGCCAAGGACGTCTTTACTATGACGTGTACGTCCCCGTTCTTCTTGCTTTTTATGGTGCTGATTCTGAGCGCCACAGACAATGGAACTGGGGCCCCCGCAGGGTGGAATTGGATACTGTCATTGTACGCATTGATTTTCGTTTGCTGTTGCTTCGCGTGTCTCACCATATCTACTTAGCCTGTTCACTGCTGGCACGATGACTGGCTTTGATGCTTCTGGTCATATCGCTGAGGAGACGAAGAACGCTAGGTATATATACCTACGTACACTACAAGCCTCGTGACTTACACATGGATTTTTAGCGTCGTCGCCGGCCGCGGCATATTGTCAAGTGTTATTGCCACTGGCGTCCTTGGTTTCATTACGACCATTCTTTTCCTGTTCTGCACGCCGGACCTCGACACAGTATTTGCTCTTGATGCTCCTCAACCGTTCGTCCAAATATATGCACTAGCACTTGGCAAAAAAGCCAGTATCTTCATGACCGTCATCGCTGTTTTGGGATTGATCATGGTTTGCCCTGCTCATCACTGAATCATGAGTATCCACTCACCGGTTCGATTTAGAACACAAGTATCGCTGTCGTGGCAGCCTCAAGGCTCATCTTCGCCGTCGCCCGTGACGGTGTGCTTCCCATGTCGCACTGGATTGGACGCGTCAACGCGAATGGACAGCCGCAGAACGCGGTGACTGTCATGTTCGTCTTTGGGGCTGCCTTGCTGTGCACTATCCTTCCAAGTCAAGTCGCATTCACGTCCCTTGTCTCCGCCGGGGGTGTGCCCACTATCGCCGCATACGGCCTCATCGGCTTGCTCCGCCTTACAATGACCCCGCACATGTTCAAGTCATCGCACTTTTACCTTGGAAAGTTCGCGATGCCGATGTACTTGGCCACTGCGTTGTTCAACGGGCTCATATTCGCTGTTTGTCGTCTTCCTCCTTTTATTAGGGTTCCGTGATTGACGGGGTCTCTTTCAGGTCATGATCTCTCCCTTTTCTTCCCCGTCGATGCCGAATCGTTCAACTTCGCCTGCGTCATCTTCGGCACGGTCACCGTCTTCGCGGTCTTGTCCTGGTATTTCACTCCTGCAGAGAAATGGCTGCGCCAGGAGCAGATCTTGCAGGCCTTGCATTCCGCGGAGACCCCAACTGCCGATGCACACACGAACTGACGCAGACAGAGAACATCCTGGTTAGATAGAACGCTTTCTTGGAGTTGAGTGGGCTCGAAACACGGAGAGCGGTTATGGTTATCTTGGGCGGGGGAACCTTTTCTTGTCATGGCATAGAGACACGCTGGCCATTTGCATCACATCTGTTGCGCGTAAATCATGCATCAGATCAATTATCTCAAATATCGACGTCTTTAGAATGGCTCAAGGCCCAAGACTCCTTGACATGAACCTTCGACGTCCGCGATCTACAAGGTAAATAGCACAGATCGTGTGCGTGAACGGTTGAACAGTCAAAGTCCCGGGGTGCAAACGAACCTCTTTGGGGGCCGCAACGCTCAAGACGACCGGGTCGTTCTTGCCGATGAGGACCTCGTCCTGTTCGAGAATTGCGTCAAGGAAGCCCGTTGCATGCGAGTACCCGCGAGACTGACCTCGATGCGGATTCCGAGGCCGTGGAAGTGTTTTGGGTATGCAGGATCAGAAGGGACGTACACGCCTGTGATTGTTTGGGTCGCAGTGAGATCGATTCGGGGGTGCGATCGCACAGAAAATGGGACACGCACCGGGTTCGATGGTGATGACCATCCCTTCCTTCAGCCTGTTTGCGCGGTGTCAGCGAACGCACGCGCACGGGGGAGACCGCGCGGAGAGGGCATCGTCTACGCACGGTTCGCTCCGATGGAAAGTGTCCGACTCGTGCAGATCTGGGCGCGGCGAGCGCGTTCGGATGAGACATGAGACACGGGCAACGCGCGCGGGACGAACGAACGCAAGCAAGCGCTGGAGCGGACACGCACCGATGCCGATGGGGTGGGACAGGTAGTGCGGGTAGAGCACGCGCTCCAGCAGCCCGCTGCGCATGGAGAGGTCGAAGCCGATCTGCTGCAGCTCCTTGCGCAGCGTGCTCACGGACTGGCGGTGGAGGTCGTCGAGGGAGTACCCGTGCGCGGCGGTGCAGCGCGCGACGAGCGATTTTTGGGCGGAGAGCAGGGCGGCGTAGAGGTCGCGCTGGGGAGGGGTGAAGGTGCCGGAGGCCGGGAATGTGCGGGCTGTGGTGGGGGGTGAGTCGGGAGGCAGGTGATTTCAAGGACGTGGAGTTGGGGAAGGAGTAGACCCACTGATGTCAGATGCGTAGCCGCTGTCCGAGGTGTTGTCAATCGAATCACGAGTGAATGGATGGAAGATGGCACGCACTTGTATTCGCAGCCGGCGTCGACCAGCACGAGTTCACCCTCTCTTAGAAGGTGGTCATTGTGCGTGTAATGTATGATCAGCGCGTTTTCACTGCTCGCGTGGTATCGTAAACTTCACGCTCGCGAGAAAAGCAGGTAGCGCGTCTTACCCGGATGCGACGACAGGCACGTAAGCCGGGCGCTGAGACCCGCTGCGCGCGCACAGGTACTCGAAGTGGGCGGCGAGGTGGGATTCGGACACGCCTGGTTCTGCAAGGCGCATAGTCTGCACGTGAGATTAACGACCCGTCGCCATACACACCGGCGCGCGGAAAATGTGATTGCGTCCGGAGGTGCGGGGACTCATGGGACTCATCCAGGGTAGAGTCGTGTGCAGACAAGGAGAAGCTCGCACCTTCGCATGGGCCTTGCCACTGATCTCGGCCGCGCGGCGCATGACCTCCACCTCGTACTCGCTCTTGATACCCCGCAGGGCCCTGACGAGCGGGGCGAGCGGCTTGCACTTGGGCGCGGTCAGCCCGTCTAGGATGGTCTCGTAGACGCCGCGCGGGGCCTCGCTCCCGGAGAGGTACTTCATGAGCGACTTGTACGAGCCGCGGGCGGGGCGCTTCGAGGCGGACGAGGGGAGGTCGACGTATGCGGTGGAGGCGGAGAGGAGGTGGCTCTTGAGGTCGGCGGCGAGGTTTTGCGTGTGGCGCGCGTCGTCGGCGCCGAAGAGGTCGACGATGGAGGAGAAGTCCGTGCGGGTGCCGTCCCACTGCGCTTTGTGGGCGTCGTAGCCGAGGCTGTAGAGGGTCATTGTGTACCCCCGCGCGCTGCTGTCTTTCTCTGTTCTCCGCGTGGGGTGGGTGAGAGGGAGCGGAGGGAAAGTGAGAGAAGGGCGCACTGAGGACGACGGCGGAGTCGGGCTCTTCGAAGCCTGTCAAGTACCAGAAGTCGGACGCCTGGCGGAACTTGTAGCTTGCGAGGAGTCAACACGCGAGCCCACGGCGCGCACGTATACCATGCCGTGGTCACTCACAAGATCGCTGGGCACGATATGGCGGTCAAGAGGAATATGTTTTTGGATGAGGAACGTCAAGGCGCACCTCCGCTCATGTATTTGACTTGCGCGGACACCGAGACAACCAGGCTCCCGTCGGGCAGGCCGTCCATCAGCTTGCGTCGTCTCCGCTCGTATTCAGACGCCGGTATTCCCGGTGTCAGCTCATGGCTCTTCACTAGAAGAGATGGCAAACACTCAACTCAGCCCCTCGTCTCGCACGACGCGGCAGAGTGAGACTCACGGAGGTGCGGGTGGCCCTGGAATGTCGGCTGGCCGAACTTGGAGGGCTTGGGCACCGGGCGTGGGTGTGCCTCTGTCGCGTACGTCCTGG
>JBCAQO010000053.1:32500-34604 GCA_039111635.1 Heterobasidion occidentale | reverse complement strand
TGACACTACACTACATGCAACCACAGAGACACCACAACATTTGAGACCGGTTTTCTCGTGACGCTGCCGAGCGTTTCTTAACAACACTACAACACTTGTAGACCGCTTCTCTTGTGACACTACAGAGCGGTTTCTTACAACACTACAGCATTTGTAGACCGCTTTCTTATGTCACTACAGAGCGACCCTTACAACGCTACAACACTTGTAGGACCGTTTCTTGTGACACTACAGAGCGTTTCTGACAACGCTACAAACACACTTTGTAGACCGGACTTGTAGACCGGTTTTTCTTGTGACACTACAGAGCGTTTCTGACAACGCTACAACACTTTATTTACCGGTACCACAACACTTGTAGACCGGTTTCTTGTGACACTACAGAGCGTTTTCTGACACGCTACAACATTGTAGACCGGCTACAGAACGTTTGTAGACCGGTTTCTGATGACACTACAGAGCGTTTCTTACAACGCTACAACATCTGTAGGCCGGTCTCTGATGACACTACAGAGCGTTTCTTGTGACTCTACAACGCTTGTAGACCGGTTTCTGATCACGCTACAGGGCGTTTCTTACAACGCTACAACCGACTACAGAACGTTTGTAGGCCGGTCTCTGATGACACTACAGAGCGTTTCTTGCGACACTACAACATTTGTAGACCGGCTACAGAACGTTTGTAGACCGGTTTCTGATGACACTACAGAGCGTTTTCTTACAACGCTACAACCGACTACAGAACGTTTGTAGGCCGTTTCTGACGACACTACAGAGTGCTTCTTGTGACTCTACAAAACGCTTGTAGACCGGTGTCTGATGACACTACAGAGCGTTTCTTACAACGCTACACCGACTACAGAACGTTTGTAAGGTCCGTTTCTGACGACACTACAGAGTGCTTCTTGTGACTCTACAACGCTTGTAGACCGTCTACAGAACGTTTGTAGACGCGGTTTTCTGATGACACTAAGAGCGTTTCTTACAACGCTACAACCGACTACAGAACGTTTGTAGGCCGGTCCTCTGATGACACTACAGAGCGTTTCTTGCGACACTACAACATTTGTAGACCGGCTACAGAACGTTTGTAGACCGTTTCTATGACACTACAGAGCGTTTTTTACAACGCTACAACCGACTACAGAACGTTTGTAAGGCGGTCTCTGATGACACTACAGAGCGTTTCTTGCGACACTACAACATTTGTAGACCGGTTTCTGATGACCTACAGAGCGTTTCTTACAACGCTAACAACATCTGTAGGCCGTTTCTGACGACACTACAGAGTGCTTCTTGACTCTACAACGCTTGAGACCGGTTTCTGATCACGCTACAGGGCGTTTCTTACAACGCTACAACCGACTACAGAACGTTTGTAGGCCGGTCTCTGATGACACTACAGCGTTTCTTGCGACACTACAACATTTGTAGACCGGCTACAGAACGTTTGTAGACCCGGTTTCTGATGACACTACAGAGCGTTTCTTACGTACTACACCGACTACAGAACATTTGTAGACCGTTTCTGACGACACTACAGAGTGCTCTTGCGATACTACAGCGCTTGTAGACCTGTTCCTTATCACGCTACAGAGCGTTTCTTACGGCACTACAACATTTTAGACCGGTTTCTGACGACACTACAGAGCTTTCTTACGACACTACAACATGTGCAGACCGGTTTCTTATGACGCTAAAGAGCGTTTTCTTACGACACTACAGCATTTGCAGACCAATTTCTTACAACACTACACTGGACACTACAACTCAACCAACAGAGGCCCATCTCATGCCTGCCCTAAAGTAAACAAGCCAGGCCCTCCTCATACATCACAAAGCAGCATCTTCTCTCACCCTGCCCTGAACAACACCTTCTCGCCTTCAAGCAGGCTCCACTTCTCATCCATCAATCTCTATACCTCTTGCCCAACTCACCTCATCCTAATCATCCTCGCTCCTCCTCCTCTTCCCCTCTCTCCTGTGCGCGCCTCCTCTCTCCCATCACCAAAGACAGAGACCTTTGACGGTCTCGGTCCTGGTCTTGGATGACTCTCTCGATGTTTTGTACGAGAGCCACCCTGTCCCATTCCCATCGCACTCA
>JBCAQO010000053.1:20000-22500 GCA_039111635.1 Heterobasidion occidentale | reverse complement strand
ACAACGCTACAACCGACTACAGAACGTTTGTAGGCCGGTTTCTGACGACACTACAGAGTGCTTCTTGTGACTCTACAACGCTTGTAGACCGGCTACAGAACGTTTGTAGACCGGTTTCTGATGACACTACAGAGCGTTTCTTACAACGCTACAACCGACTACAGAACGTTTGTAGGCCGGTCTCTGATGACACTACAGAGCGTTTCTTGCGACACTACAACATTTGTAGACCGGCTACAGAACGTTTGTAGACCGGTTTCTGATGACACTACAGAGCGTTTTTTACAACGCTACAACCGACTACAGAACGTTTGTAGGCCGGTCTCTGATGACACTACAGAGCGTTTCTTGCGACACTACAACATTTGTAGACCGGTTTCTGATGACACTACAGAGCGTTTCTTACAACGCTACAACATCTGTAGGCCGGTTTCTGACGACACTACAGAGTGCTTCTTGTGACTCTACAACGCTTGTAGACCGGTTTCTGATCACGCTACAGGGCGTTTCTTACAACGCTACAACCGACTACAGAACGTTTGTAGGCCGGTCTCTGATGACACTACAGAGCGTTTCTTGCGACACTACAACATTTGTAGACCGGCTACAGAACGTTTGTAGACCGGTTTCTGATGACACTACAGAGCGTTTCTTACGGTACTACAACCGACTACAGAACATTTGTAGACCGGTTTCTGACGACACTACAGAGTGCTTCTTGCGATACTACAGCGCTTGTAGACCTGGTCCTTATCACGCTACAGAGCGTTTCTTACGGCACTACAACATTTGTAGACCGGTTTCTGACGACACTACAGAGCGTTTCTTACGACACTACAACATGTGCAGACCGGTTTCTTATGACGCTAAAGAGCGTTTCTTACGACACTACAGCATTTGCAGACCAATTTCTTACAACACTACACTGGACACTACAACTCAACCAACAGAGGCCCATCTCATGCCTGCCCTAAAGTAAACAAGCCAGGCCCTCCTCATACATCACAAAGCAGCATCTTCTCTCAACCCTGCCCTGAACAACACCTTCTCGCCTTCAAGCAGGCTCCACTTCTCATCCATCAATCTCTATACCTCTTGCCCAACTCACCTCATCCTAATCATCCTCGCTCCTCCTCCTCTTCCCCTCTCTCCTGTGCGCCCTCCTCTCTCCCCATCAACCAAAGACAGAGACCTTTGACGGTCTCGGTCCCTGGTCTTGGATGACTCTCTCGATGTTTTGTACGAGAGCCACCCTGTCCCATTCCCATCGCACTCATCCCTATCATGCCGCTCCTCAATGATCTCAGTCTTTCAGTATAAGGCAGGAGCTGCCTTTGCCCATCCGTCATGCAGTGCATCCTTTTGCCCCGATTGCCCTTGGATCATCAGCAGGCCCGGCCAGCAACCATGGTCGAGCGTCCCATTTCCCATTGCTGATGCTCCCTCATACAGTAGGAAAGGGCACCTGTTTGGTCCTGTTATGTCGCGTTTCGCTTCAGGCGTGAGTAAAGGTGTCCACTATATCGCGTTTTTCCTTTGGCGAAGTCCATTTTTGCACTTTCTCACCTATCCTTCACCCCTAGGCATTGGCCTCCGGCAGCTGCATATAGGGAGTCAGCCTCTAGGTATGTTATCCACGGCCATAGGACTCTGAAAGCACCGCATCCCGTCCGATCTGCGCAGTTAACCAGAGTGCCGCCCAGTTAGTACCACGGTGGGGGACCACGCGGGAATCCTGGGTGCTGTGGTTTTTTCACTCTGTTTTGTTCCATGCTCGGTGCTTTCGCACAAGGTGACTCGCGCCCTGCCCTGAACATCCCCTCCGTTGTAGACCGGTTTCTTATGACGCTACGGAGTGTTTCTTACGGTACTACAACCGACTACAGAGTGTTTGTAGACCGAGCGTTTGTAGCCCGGCTTCTGACGACACTACAGAGCGTTCCTTATGACGCTTCAACGCTTGTAGACCGGTTTCTTATGGCGCTACGAAGCGTTTCTTACGGTACTACAACCGACTACAGAGTGTTTGTAGACCGAGCGTTTGTAGCCCGGCTTCTGACGACACTACAGAGCGTTCCTTATGACGCTTCAACGCTTGTAGACCGGTTTCTTATGGCGCTACGAAGCGTTTCTTACGGTACTACAACCGACTACAGAGTGTTTGTAGACCGAGCGTTTGTAGCCCGGCTTCTGACGACACTACAGAGCGTTCCTTATGACGCTTCAACGCTTGTAGACCGGTTTCTTATGACGCTACGAAGCGTTTCTTACGGTACTACAACCGACTGCAGAGCGTTTGTAGACCGGCTTCTGACGACACTACAGAGCGTTCCTTATGACGCTTCAACGCTTGTAGACCGGTTTCTTATGGCGCTACGAAGCGTTTCTTACGGTACTACAACCGACTACAGAGTGTTTGTAGCCCGGCTTCTGACGACACTACAGAGCGTTCCTTATGACGCTTCAACGCTTGTAGACCGGTTTCTTATGACGCTACGAA
>JBCAQO010000053.1:10000-15000 GCA_039111635.1 Heterobasidion occidentale | reverse complement strand
AGGTTATGAACTCGCTGGGCTCTTGTCAGTGTAGCGCGCGTGCGTGCCCAGACATCTAAGGGCACAACAGACCTGTTATTGCCTCAACTGATTCCGTCAGCTAGACGCTGACAGTCCCTCTAAGAAGCCAGCGACCAGCAAAAGCCGGCCCGGGCTATTTAGCAGGTTAAGGTCCTCGTTCGTTATCATCGGAATTAACCAGACAAAATCACTCCAGCCAACTAAGAACGGCCAGCACCACCACCATAAAATCAAGAAAGAGCTATAATCTGTCAATCCTAGTTATGTCTGGACCTGGTGAGTTTCCCGTGTTTGAGTCAATTATTAAGCCGCAGGCTCCACTCCTGGTGGTGCCCTTCCGTCAATTCCTTTAAGTTTCAGCCTTGCACCATACTCCCCCCAGAACCCAAAGACTTTGATTTCTCGTAAGGTGCCGAGCGACACATAAAATTGATTCGCCCGATCCCTAGTCGGCATAGTTTTACTGTTAAGACTACAACGGTATCTGATCGTTTTCGATCCCCTAACTTCGTTCTTGTTAATGAAAACATCCTTGGCAGATGCTTTCGCAGTAGTTAGTCTTGCGTAAATCCAAGAATTTCACCTCTAGCAACGCAATACTAATGCCCCAACTATCCCTATTAATCATTACGGCGACTCTAGAAACCAACAAAATAGAACCGCACGTTCCTCAGTTTATTATTCCATGCTAATGTATTCGGGCATAGGCCTGCTTTGAACACTCTAATTTTTCTCAAGGTAAACATCCTGGTTCCCCCGACCATCCCAGCGAAGGGCATGCCGGCTGCACCAGAGGTAAGGCCCGGCCGACAGGTACATACCCGTTAGGCAGACCGCCCGGCCAGGTCTGAAGTTCAACTACGAGCTTTTTAACTGCAACAACTTTAATATACCTGATTGTAGCTGGAATTACCGCGGCTGCTGGCACCAGACTTGCCCTCCAATTGTTCCTCGTTAAGGGATTTAAATTGTAGCTCATCCAATTATAAGACCCAAAAGAGCCCTATAGTGTTATTTATTGTCACTACTCCCCGTGTCGGATTGGGTAATTGGCGCCGCCTGCCTTCCTTGGATGTGGATAGCCGTTTCTCAGGCTCCCTCTCCGGAATCGAACCCTTATTCCCCTTACCCCCGTTGAAACCATGGTAGGCCTCTATCCTACCATCGAAAGTGATAAGGGCAGATATTTGAATGAAGCATCGGCCGGCACAAGGCCATGCGATTCGAGAAGTTATTATGAATCACCAAAGGAGCGGCGAGCCGCGTTGGTTTTTTATCTAATAAATAACAACCCCTCCGGAAGTCGGGGCTTGATTGCATGTATTAGCTCTAGAATTACCACAGTTATTCCATGTAGCAAGGTACCATCAAATAAACTATAACTGATTATGAGCCATTCGCAGTTTCACAGTACAAATTTGTTTATACTTAGACATGCATGGCTAAATCTTTGAGACAACATATGACTACTGGCAGGATCAACGGGTAACTACTTTCCGCACACGCACAAGCGGCCACCGGTACTCGCGCGAGCGCTTTCCGGCGGGAGTTCGTCACGAGGCTTTGGATGCCCTCTGCGTGTTTTGGATCCGTCGCAGCCAGAGGTCGCCTTCCGCCGAAAAGGCGTACAAGCAACCCGATGACCAGGACGGAAACACCTTGTTCCCCGATCTCACATATTTTGACAAGCTCTCCCCTGTCCAGAAGGACACGGATCACCGTCCTCGATGAGGACTACCAATCAGCGACCGGCAGCACCTGAAAGGCACGCGCAGTCACGGCGGTGATCCCCGAGTGGTTATTGCGACAGGTCCTAGCCATCGGCAAGCAATCCACACCCTTCTACATCGCCGACCACACACCACAAAAGGGCATGCCAGACTGAATCCAGGCTTGAAGCTCCAAACGTCGCTCCACAAAATCCAAGCGTCCCCTTCTCCGAGCCAGATCTTCCGCGTAGCAGAACCTTTGGCTCAATACAGAGGTCGCCGGCCTTCCCATCCTCATGAGGCCTACTGAACGGACCTCAGTCCCCTTTCAGCCCCCGACCTATTTTTTTTTTGTACTCGCCTTGAGAGACACTACCGGGTTGGCGCGAGCCCGCCCCTTTCGCCCAGTCTCCTTTGTGTCGGCTTTCAGAGTGGTTTGTACTCCCCTACTCAGAGACGGTACTCGGTTCGGGCCAGGCCGCACCTTTTTGCCAGAGCTCATTCGGCTTTCCAGTGGTTGTACTCCCCTACTCAGAGACGGTACTACGCTACTTCGTTCAGCGCAGGCCGCCCCTTTTCCAGAGCTCATTCGCTTTCACTGCTTTCCAGTGGTTGTACTCCCTACTCAGAGACGTGTTCTCGGTTCGGCGCAAGGCCGCCCCTTTTCCAGAGCTCATTTCGGCTTCCAGTGGTCGTACTCCCCTACTCAGAGACTGAGATGTACTCGGTTCAGCGCAAGGCCGCCCCTTTTTCAGAGCTCATTCGGCTTTCCAGTGGTTGTACTCCCCTACTCAGAGACGGTACTCGGTTCAGCGCAAGGCCGCCCCTTTTCCAGAGTCTCAATTCGGCTTTCCAGTGGTTGTACTCCCCTACTCAGAGACGGTACTCGTTTTCAGCGCAAGGCCGCCCCTTTTCCAGAGCTCATTCGGCTTTCACTGCTTTCCAGTGGTTGTACTCTCCCCTATCAGAGACGGTTACTCGGACTGTCGGTTCGGCGCAAGGCCGCCCCTTTTCCAGAGCTCATTCGCTTTCCAGTGTCGTACTCCCCTACTCAGAGACGGTACTCGGTTCGGCGCAAGGCCGCCCCTTTTCCAGAGCTCATTCGGCTTTCCACAGAAGTACAACACCTACTCGGCAACATCACCAGACAAGCCTTCAAGACAATCCCAACCTATGTCAGGCATCTCAGAGTCCGTCCGTTTCAGTTCCCTTTTGGCTTTCCCCTCATGTAGTAGGAAAGCCATCTGTTTGGTCCTGTTATGTCGCGTTTCGCTTCAGGCGTGAGTAAAGGAGTCCACTATATCGCGTTTTACCTTTGGCGAAGTCCATTTTCGCACTTTCTCACTTGTCTTGTTTTTTCTCACCCAGCATTGGTCCCTGACACTGTCTGACCCATCAGAGGGTGTTCCGGCATTTCTGGGTTCATGCCTGGGCGTGATCACAGCCATTTCACCAATGACCTACATCCAAAAACAGACTGTTTGTAGCCTGGTTTCCCATGACACTGACACTACATTCAACCACAGAGACACCACAACATTTGTATACCGGTTTCTCGTGACGCTGCAGAGCGTTTCTTACAACACTACAACACTTGTAGACCGCTTTCTTGTGACACTACAGAGCGTTTCTCTTACAACACTACAGCATTTGTAGACCGCTTTCTTATGTCCTACAGAGCGACCCTTACAACGCTACAACACTTGTAGACCGGTTTCTTGTGACACTACAGAGCGTTTCTGACAACGCTACAACACTTTGTAGACCGGACTTGTAGACCGGTTTCTTTGACACTACAGAGCGTTTCTGACAACGCTACAACACTTTATTACGGTAACCCAACACTTGTAGACCGGTTTCTTGTGACACTACAGAGCGTTTCTGACAACGCTACAACATTTGTAGACCGGCTACAGAACGTTTGTAGACCGGTTTCTGATGACACTACAGAGCGTTTCTTACAACGCTACAACATCTGTAGGCCGGTCTCTGATGACACTACAGAGCGTTTCTTGTGACTCTACAACGCTTGTAGACCGGTTTCTGATCACGCTACAGGGCGTTTCTTACAACGCTACAACCGACTACAGAACGTTTGTAGGCCGGTCTCTGATGACACTACAGAGCGTTTCTTGCGACACTACAACATTTGTAGACCGGCTACAGAACGTTTGTAGACCGGTTTCTGATGACACTACAGAGCGTTTCTTACAACGCTACAACCGACTACAGAACGTTTGTAGGCCGGTTTCTGACGACACTACAGAGTGCTTCTTGTGACTCTACAAACGCTTGTAGACCGGTTTCTGATGACACTACAGAGCGTTTCTTACAACGCTACAACCGACTACAGAACGTTTGTAGGCCGGTTTCTGACGACACTACAGAGTGCTTCTTGTGACTCTACAACGCTTGTAGACCGGCTACAGAACGTTTGTAGACCGGTTTCTGATGACACTACAGAGCGTTTCTTACAACGCTACAACCGACTACAGAACGTTTGTAGGCCGGTCTCTGATGACACTACAGAGCGTTTCTTGCGACACTACAACATTTGTAGACCGGCTACAGAACGTTTGTAGACCGGTTTCTGATGACACTACAGAGCGTTTTTTACAACGCTACAACCGACTACAGAACGTTTGTAGGCCGGTCTCTGATGACACTACAGAGCGTTTCTTGCGACACTACAACATTTGTAGACCGGTTTCTGATGACACTACAGAGCGTTTCTTACAACGCTACAACATCTGTAGGCCGGTTTCTGACGACACTACAGAGTGCTTCTTGTGACTCTACAACGCTTGTAGACCGGTTTCTGATCACGCTACAGGGCGTTTCTTACAACGCTACAACCGACTACAGAACGTTTGTAGGCCGGTCTCTGATGACACTACAGAGCGTTTCTTGCGACACTACAACATTTGTAGACCGGCTACAGAACGTTTGTAGACCGACCGGTTCTTGACACTACAGAGCGTTTCTTACGGTACTACAACCGACTACAGAACATTTGTAGACCGGTTTCTGACGACACTACAGAGTGCTTCTTGCGATACTACAGCGCTTGTAGACCTGGTCCTTATCACGCTACAGAGCGTTTCTTACGGCACTACAACATTTGTAGACCGGTTTCTGACGACACTACAGAGCGTTTCTTACGACACTACAACATGTGCAGACCGGTTTCTTATGACGCTAAAGAGCGTTTCTTACGACACTACAGCATTTGCAGACCAATTTCTTACAACACTACACTGGACACTACAA
>JBCAQO010000052.1:10000-11540 GCA_039111635.1 Heterobasidion occidentale | reverse complement strand
CCTGTAGCGTGATCAGAAACCGGTCTACAAGCGTTGTAGAGTCACAGAAACACTCTGTAGTGTCGTCAGAAACCGGCCTACAGATGTTGTAGCGTTGTAAGAAACGCTCTGTAGTGTCATCAGAAACCGGTCTACAAATGTTGTAGTGTCGCAAGAAACGCTCTGTAGTGTCATCAGAGACCGGCCTACAAACGTTCTGTAGTCGGTTGTAGCGTTGTAAAAAACGCTCTGTAGTGTCATCAGAAACCGGTCTACAAACGTTCTGTAGCCGGTCTACAAATGTTGTAGTGTCGCAAGAAACGCTCTGTAGTGTCATCAGAGACCGGCCTACAAACGTTCTGTAGTCGGTTGTAGCGTTGTAAGAAACGCTCTGTAGTGTCATCAGAAACCGGTCTACAAACGTTCTGTAGCCGGTCTACAAGCGTTGTAGAGTCACAAGAAGCACTCTGTAGTGTCGTCAGAAACCGGCCTACAAACGTTCTGTAGTCGGTTGTAGCGTTGTAAGAAACGCTCTGTAGTGTCATCAGAAACCGGTCTACAAGCGTTGTAGAGTCACAAGAAGCACTCTGTAGTGTCGTCAGAAACCGGCCTACAAACGTTCTGTAGTCGGTTGTAGCGTTGTAAGAAACGCTCTGTAGTGTCATCAGAAACCGGTCTACAAACGTTCTGTAGCCGGTCTACAAATGTTGTAGTGTCGCAAGAAACGCTCTGTAGTGTCATCAGAGACCGGCCTACAAACGTTCTGTAGTCGGTTGTAGCGTTGTAAGAAACGCCCTGTAGCGTGATCAGAAACCGGTCTACAAGCGTTGTAGAGTCACAAGAAACGCTCTGTAGTGTCATCAGAGACCGGCCTACAGATGTTGTAGCGTTGTAAGAAACGCTCTGTAGTGTCATCAGAAACCGGTCTACAAACGTTCTGTAGCCGGTCTACAAATGTTGTAGCGTTGTCAGAAACGCTCTGTAGTGTCACAAGAAACCGGTCTACAAGTGTTGTGGTACCGTAATAAAGTGTTGTAGCGTTGTCAGAAACGCTCTGTAGTGTCACAAGAAACCGGTCTACAAGTCCGGTCTACAAAGTGTTGTAGCGTTGTCAGAAACGCTCTGTAGTGTCACAAGAAACCGGTCTACAAGTGTTGTAGCGTTGTAAGGGTCGCTCTGTAGTGACATAAGAAAGCGGTCTACAAATGCTGTAGTGTTGTAAGAAACGCTCTGTAGTGTCACAAGAAAGCGGTCTACAAGTGTTGTAGTGTTGTAAGAAACGCTCTGCAGCGTCACGAGAAACCGGTCTACAAATGTTGTGGTGTCTCTGTGGTTGAATTGTAGTGTCAGTGTCATGGGAAACCAGGCTACAAACAGTCTGTTTTTGGATGTAGTGTCATTGGTGAAATGGCTGTGATCACGCCCAGGCATGAACCCAGAAATGCCCGGAACACCCTCTGATGGGTCAGACAGTGTCAGGGACCAATGCTGGGTGAGAAAAAACCAAGACAAGTGAGAAAGTGCGAAAATGGACTTCGCCAAAGGTAAAACGCGATATAGT
>JBCAQO010000051.1:45000-48553 GCA_039111635.1 Heterobasidion occidentale | reverse complement strand
GTTCATTCAGATATTTGGTATTTGCGCCTGTCCGATCGGGCAATGGCGCGAAGCTATCATCTGCTGGATTATGGCTGAACGCCTCTAAGCCAGAATCCGTGCTAGAAACGATGATGTTGGTCCCGCACATGTGAGTTGTGTCAAAATAGAGCTTTGCTCGTGAACCAAATCTGGTGGGCTTGGCCGATCGGGCGGAAATGCTCGGTCGGTTCGTCCGCGAATTATAATCATGATATGGGCGGGGGTGAATCCTTTGCAGACGACTTGAATGAGAACGGGGTACTGTAAGCAGTAGAGTAGCCTTGTTGCTACGATCTGCTGAGGTTAAGCCTTTGTTCTACAGATTTGTTCAACACCATGTTGGACTCTTCTCTCTCTTTCTTTCCATGCGAAGAACTTCAGGGCAGGTCTGGTCTGGCTTTGCACTGGTCTGTGCATGCAACCCCGGGAGGGAGAGAGAAGGGAGTGATCAGTCTTGCCACAACAGATTGCTTGTGGCCCGGGTGTGGCAACAAGCCCACTACTAGCCCACTACTAGTCTTGCCACAACAGATTGCTTGTGGCCCGGGTGTGGCAACAAGCACCAGTGGCCACAAGCACTAGTGGGCTTGCCACAGCAGATTGGGTGTGGCACGGGTGCCACCACAGGTGTGGCAACAAATGTTGTAGTGTCATAAGAAACGCTCTGTAGTGTCGTCAGAAGCCGGGCTACAAACGTTCTGTAGTCGGTTGTAGTACCGTAAGAAACGCTTCGTAGCGTCATAAGAAACCGGTCTACAAGCGTTGAAGCGTCATAAGGAACGCTCTGTAGTGTCGTCAGAAGCCGGGCTACAAACGTTCTGTAGTCGGTTGTAGTACCGTAAGAAACGCTTCGTAGCGCCATAAGAAACCGGTCTACAAGCGTTGAAGCGTCATAAGGAACGCTCTGTAGTGTCGTCAGAAGCCGGGCTACAAACGTTCTGTAGTCGGTTGTAGTACCGTAAGAAACGCTTCGTAGCGCCATAAGAAACCGGTCTACAAGCGTTGAAGCGTCATAAGGAACGCTCTGTAGTGTCGTCAGAAGCCGGGCTACAAACGTTCTGTAGTCGGTTGTAGTACCGTAAGAAACGCTTCGTAGCGTCATAAGAAACCGGTCTACAAGCGTTGAAGCGTCATAAGGAACGCTCTGTAGTGTCGTCAGAAGCCGGGCTACAAACACTCTGTAGTCGGTTGTAGTACCGTAAGAAACGCTTCGTAGCGCCATAAGAAACCGGTCTACAAGCGTTGAAGCGTCATAAGGAACGCTCTGTAGTGTCGTCAGAAGCCGGTCTACAAACGCTCTGCAGTCGGTTGTAGTACCGTAAGAAACGCTTCGTAGCGTCATAAGAAACCGGTCTACAAGCGTTGAAGCGTCATAAGGAACGCTCTGTAGTGTCGTCAGAAGCCGGGCTACAAACACTCTGTAGTCGGTTGTAGTACCGTAAGAAACGCTTCGTAGCGCCATAAGAAACCGGTCTACAAGCGTTGAAGCGTCATAAGGAACGCTCTGTAGTGTCGTCAGAAGCCGGTCTACAAACGCTCTGCAGTCGGTTGTAGTACCGTAAGAAACGCTTCGTAGCGTCATAAGAAACCGGTCTACAAGCGTTGAAGCGTCATAAGGAACGCTCTGTAGTGTCGTCAGAAGCCGGGCTACAAACGCTCGGTCTACAAACACTCTGTAGTCGGTTGTAGTACCGTAAGAAACGCTTCGTAGCGCCATAAGAAACCGGTCTACAAGCGTTGAAGCGTCATAAGGAACGCTCTGTAGTGTCGTCAGAAGCCGGGCTACAAACGCTCGGTCTACAAACACTCTGTAGTCGGTTGTAGTACCGTAAGAAACGCTTCGTAGCGCCATAAGAAACCGGTCTACAAGCGTTGAAGCGTCATAAGGAACGCTCTGTAGTGTCGTCAGAAGCCGGGCTACAAACGCTCGGTCTACAAACACTCTGTAGTCGGTTGTAGTACCGTAAGAAACACTCCGTAGCGTCATAAGAAACCGGTCTACAACGGAGGGGATGTTCAGGGCAGGGCGCGAGTCACCTTGTGCGAAAGCACCGAGCATGGAACAAAACAGAGTGAAAAAACCACAGCACCCAGGATTCCCGCGTGGTCCCCCACCGTGGTACTAACTGGGCGGCACTCTGGTTAACTGCGCAGATCGGACGGGATGCGGTGCTTTCAGAGTCCTATGGCCGTGGATAACATACCTAGAGGCTGACTCCCTATATGCAGCTGCCGGAGGCCAATGCCTAGGGGTGAAGGATAGGTGAGAAAGTGCAAAAATGGACTTCGCCAAAGGAAAAACGCGATATAGTGGACACCTTTACTCACGCCTGAAGCGAAACGCGACATAACAGGACCAAACAGGTGCCCTTTCCTACTGTATGAGGGAGCATCAGCAATGGGAAATGGGACGCTCGACCATGGTTGCTGGCCGGGCCTGCTGATGATCCAAGGGCAATCGGGGCAAAA
Source organism: Heterobasidion occidentale (assembly GCA_039111635.1). Classification (NCBI taxonomy): domain Eukaryota; kingdom Fungi; phylum Basidiomycota; class Agaricomycetes; order Russulales; family Bondarzewiaceae; genus Heterobasidion; species Heterobasidion occidentale. Next base: position 46,063 of record JBCAQO010000051.1, on the reverse strand, counting down.
GGATGCACTGCATGACGGATGGGCAAAGGCAGCTCCTGCCTTATACTGAAAGACTGAGATCATTGAGGAGCGGCATGATAGGGATGAGTGCGATGGGAATGGGACAGGGTGGCTCTCGTACAAAACATCGAGAGAGTCATCCAAGACCAGGGACCGAGACCGTCAAAGGTCTCTGTCTTTGGTTGATGGGGAGAGAGGAGGGCGCACAGGAGAGAGGGGAAGAGGAGGAGGAGCGAGGATGATTAGGATGAGGTGAGTTGGGCAAGAGGTATAGAGATTGATGGATGAGAAGTGGAGCCTGCTTGAAGGCGAGAAGGTGTTGTTCAGGGCAGGGTTGAGAGAAGATGCTGCTTTGTGATGTATGAGGAGGGCCTGGCTTGTTTACTTTAGGGCAGGCATGAGATGGGCCTCTGTTGGTTGAGTTGTAGTGTCCAGTGTAGTGTTGTAAGAAATTGGTCTGCAAATGCTGTAGTGTCGTAAGAAACGCTCTTTAGCGTCATAAGAAACCGGTCTGCACATGTTGTAGTGTCGTAAGAAACGCTCTGTAGTGTCGTCAGAAACCGGTCTACAAATGTTGTAGTGCCGTAAGAAACGCTCTGTAGCGTGATAAGGACCAGGTCTACAAGCGCTGTAGTATCGCAAGAAGCACTCTGTAGTGTCGTCAGAAACCGGTCTACAAATGTTCTGTAGTCGGTTGTAGTACCGTAAGAAACGCTCTGTAGTGTCATCAGAAACCGGTCTACAAACGTTCTGTAGCCGGTCTACAAATGTTGTAGTGTCGCAAGAAACGCTCTGTAGTGTCATCAGAGACCGGCCTACAAACGTTCTGTAGTCGGTTGTAGCGTTGTAAGAAACGCCCTGTAGCGTGATCAGAAACCGGTCTACAAGCGTTGTAGAGTCACAAGAAGCACTCTGTAGTGTCGTCAGAAACCGGCCTACAGATGTTGTAGCGTTGTAAGAAACGCTCTGTAGTGTCATCAGAAACCGGTCTACAAATGTTGTAGTGTCGCAAGAAACGCTCTGTAGTGTCATCAGAGACCGGCCTACAAACGTTCTGTAGTCG
>JBCAQO010000051.1:32500-35000 GCA_039111635.1 Heterobasidion occidentale | reverse complement strand
CCGGTCTACAACGGAGGGGATGTTCAGGGCAGGGCGCGAGTCACCTTGTGCGAAAGCACCGAGCATGGAACAAAACAGAGTGAAAAAACCACAGCACCCAGGATTCCCGCGTGGTCCCCCACCGTGGTACTAACTGGGCGGCACTCTGGTTAACTGCGCAGATCGGACGGGATGCGGTGCTTTCAGAGTCCTATGGCCGTGGATAACATACCTAGAGGCTGACTCCCTATATGCAGCTGCCGGAGGCCAATGCCTAGGGGTGAAGGATAGGTGAGAAAGTGCAAAAATGGACTTCGCCAAAGGAAAAACGCGATATAGTGGACACCTTTACTCACGCCTGAAGCGAAACGCGACATAACAGGACCAAACAGGTGCCCTTTCCTACTGTATGAGGAGCATCAGCAATGGGAAATGGGACGCTCGACCATGGTTGCTGGCCGGGCCTGCTGATGATCCAAGGGCAATCGGGGCAAAAGGATGCACTGCATGACGGATGGGCAAAGGCAGCTCCTGCCTTATACTGAAAGACTGAGATCATTGAGGAGCGGCATGATAGGGATGAGTGCGATGGGAATGGGACAGGGTGGCTCTCGTACAAAACATCGAGAGAGTCATCCAAGACCAGGGACCGAGACCGTCAAAGGTCTCTGTCTTTGGTTGATGGGGAGAGAGGAGGGCGCACAGGAGAGAGGGGAAGAGGAGGAGGAGCGAGGATGATTAGGATGAGGTGAGTTGGGCAAGAGGTATAGAGATTGATGGATGAGAAGTGGAGCCTGCTTGAAGGCGAGAAGGTGTTGTTCAGGGCAGGGTTGAGAGAAGATGCTGCTTTGTGATGTATGAGGAGGGCCTGGCTTGTTTACTTTAGGGCAGGCATGAGATGGGCCTCTGTTGGTTGAGTTGTAGTGTCCAGTGTAGTGTTGTAAGAAATTGGTCTGCAAATGCTGTAGTGTCGTAAGAAACGCTCTTTAGCGTCATAAGAAACCGGTCTGCACATGTTGTAGTGTCGTAAGAAACGCTCTGTAGTGTCGTCAGAAACCGGTCTACAAATGTTGTAGTGCCGTAAGAAACGCTCTGTAGCGTGATAAGGACCAGGTCTACAAGCGCTGTAGTATCGCAAGAAGCACTCTGTAGTGTCGTCAGAAACCGGTCTACAAATGTTCTGTAGTCGGTTGTAGTACCGTAAGAAACGCTCTGTAGTGTCATCAGAAACCGGTCTACAAACGTTCTGTAGCCGGTCTACAAATGTTGTAGTGTCGCAAGAAACGCTCTGTAGTGTCATCAGAGACCGGCCTACAAACGTTCTGTAGTCGGTTGTAGCGTTGTAAGAAACGCCCTGTAGCGTGATCAGAAACCGGTCTACAAGCGTTGTAGAGTCACAAGAAGCACTCTGTAGTGTCGTCAGAAACCGGCCTACAGATGTTGTAGCGTTGTAAGAAACGCTCTGTAGTGTCATCAGAAACCGGTCTACAAATGTTGTAGTGTCGCAAGAAACGCTCTGTAGTGTCATCAGAGACCGGCCTACAAACGTTCTGTAGTCGGTTGTAGCGTTGTAAAAAACGCTCTGTAGTGTCATCAGAAACCGGTCTACAAACGTTCTGTAGCCGGTCTACAAATGTTGTAGTGTCGCAAGAAACGCTCTGTAGTGTCATCAGAGACCGGCCTACAAACGTTCTGTAGTCGGTTGTAGCGTTGTAAGAAACGCTCTGTAGTGTCATCAGAAACCGGTCTACAAACGTTCTGTAGCCGGTCTACAAGCGTTGTAGAGTCACAAGAAGCACTCTGTAGTGTCGTCAGAAACCGGCCTACAAACGTTCTGTAGTCGGTTGTAGCGTTGTAAGAAACGCTCTGTAGTGTCATCAGAAACCGGTCTACAAGCGTTGTAGAGTCACAAGAAGCACTCTGTAGTGTCGTCAGAAACCGGCCTACAAACGTTCTGTAGTCGGTTGTAGCGTTGTAAGAAACGCTCTGTAGTGTCATCAGAAACCGGTCTACAAACGTTCTGTAGCCGGTCTACAAATGTTGTAGTGTCGCAAGAAACGCTCTGTAGTGTCATCAGAGACCGGCCTACAAACGTTCTGTAGTCGGTTGTAGCGTTGTAAGAAACGCCCTGTAGCGTGATCAGAAACCGGTCTACAAGCGTTGTAGAGTCACAAGAAACGCTCTGTAGTGTCATCAGAGACCGGCCTACAGATGTTGTAGCGTTGTAAGAAACGCTCTGTAGTGTCATCAGAAACCGGTCTACAAACGTTCTGTAGCCGGTCTACAAATGTTGTAGCGTTGTCAGAAACGCTCTGTAGTGTCACAAGAAACCGGTCTACAAGTGTTGTGGTACCGTAATAAAGTGTTGTAGCGTTGTCAGAAACGCTCTGTAGTGTCACAAGAAACCGGTCTACAAGTCCGGTCTACAAAGTGTTGTAGCGTTGTCAGAAACGCTCTGTAGTGTCACAAGAAACCGGTCTACAAGTGTTGTAGCGTTGTAAGGGTCGCTCTGTAGTGACAT
>JBCAQO010000051.1:20000-22500 GCA_039111635.1 Heterobasidion occidentale | reverse complement strand
ATGAGGTGAGTTGGGCAAGAGGTATAGAGATTGATGGATGAGAAGTGGAGCCTGCTTGAAGGCGAGAAGGTGTTGTTCAGGGCAGGGTTGAGAGAAGATGCTGCTTTGTGATGTATGAGGAGGGCCTGGCTTGTTTACTTTAGGGCAGGCATGAGATGGGCCTCTGTTGGTTGAGTTGTAGTGTCCAGTGTAGTGTTGTAAGAAATTGGTCTGCAAATGCTGTAGTGTCGTAAGAAACGCTCTTTAGCGTCATAAGAAACCGGTCTGCACATGTTGTAGTGTCGTAAGAAACGCTCTGTAGTGTCGTCAGAAACCGGTCTACAAATGTTGTAGTGCCGTAAGAAACGCTCTGTAGCGTGATAAGGACCAGGTCTACAAGCGCTGTAGTATCGCAAGAAGCACTCTGTAGTGTCGTCAGAAACCGGTCTACAAATGTTCTGTAGTCGGTTGTAGTACCGTAAGAAACGCTCTGTAGTGTCATCAGAAACCGGTCTACAAACGTTCTGTAGCCGGTCTACAAATGTTGTAGTGTCGCAAGAAACGCTCTGTAGTGTCATCAGAGACCGGCCTACAAACGTTCTGTAGTCGGTTGTAGCGTTGTAAGAAACGCCCTGTAGCGTGATCAGAAACCGGTCTACAAGCGTTGTAGAGTCACAAGAAGCACTCTGTAGTGTCGTCAGAAACCGGCCTACAGATGTTGTAGCGTTGTAAGAAACGCTCTGTAGTGTCATCAGAAACCGGTCTACAAATGTTGTAGTGTCGCAAGAAACGCTCTGTAGTGTCATCAGAGACCGGCCTACAAACGTTCTGTAGTCGGTTGTAGCGTTGTAAAAAACGCTCTGTAGTGTCATCAGAAACCGGTCTACAAACGTTCTGTAGCCGGTCTACAAATGTTGTAGTGTCGCAAGAAACGCTCTGTAGTGTCATCAGAGACCGGCCTACAAACGTTCTGTAGTCGGTTGTAGCGTTGTAAGAAACGCTCTGTAGTGTCATCAGAAACCGGTCTACAAACGTTCTGTAGCCGGTCTACAAGCGTTGTAGAGTCACAAGAAGCACTCTGTAGTGTCGTCAGAAACCGGCCTACAAACGTTCTGTAGTCGGTTGTAGCGTTGTAAGAAACGCTCTGTAGTGTCATCAGAAACCGGTCTACAAGCGTTGTAGAGTCACAAGAAGCACTCTGTAGTGTCGTCAGAAACCGGCCTACAAACGTTCTGTAGTCGGTTGTAGCGTTGTAAGAAACGCTCTGTAGTGTCATCAGAAACCGGTCTACAAACGTTCTGTAGCCGGTCTACAAATGTTGTAGTGTCGCAAGAAACGCTCTGTAGTGTCATCAGATACCGGCCTACAAACGTTCTGTAGTCGGTTGTAGCGTTGTAAGAAACGCCCTGTAGCGTGATCAGAAACCGGTCTACAAGCGTTGTAGAGTCACAAGAAACGCTCTGTAGTGTCATCAGAGACCGGCCTACAGATGTTGTAGCGTTGTAAGAAACGCTCTGTAGTGTCATCAGAAACCGGTCTACAAACGTTCTGTAGCCGGTCTACAAATGTTGTAGCGTTGTCAGAAACGCTCTGTAGTGTCACAAGAAACCGGTCTACAAGTGTTGTGGTACCGTAATAAAGTGTTGTAGCGTTGTCAGAAACGCTCTGTAGTGTCACAAGAAACCGGTCTACAAGTCCGGTCTACAAAGTGTTGTAGCGTTGTCAGAAACGCTCTGTAGTGTCACAAGAAACCGGTCTACAAGTGTTGTAGCGTTGTAAGGGTCGCTCTGTAGTGACATAAGAAAGCGGTCTACAAATGCTGTAGTGTTGTAAGAAACGCTCTGTAGTGTCACAAGAAAGCGGTCTACAAGTGTTGTAGTGTTGTAAGAAACGCTCTGCAGCGTCACGAGAAACCGGTCTACAAATGTTGTGGTGTCTCTGTGGTTGAATTGTAGTGTCAGTGTCATGGGAAACCAGGCTACAAACAGTCTGTTTTTGGATGTAGTGTCATTGGTGAAATGGCTGTGATCACGCCCAGGCATGAACCCAGAAATGCCCGGAACACCCTCTGATGGGTCAGACAGTGTCAGGGACCAATGCTGGGTGAGAAAAAACCAAGACAAGTGAGAAAGTGCGAAAATGGACTTCGCCAAAGGTAAAACGCGATATAGTGGACACCTTTACTCACGCCTGAAGCGAAACGCGACATAACAGGACCAAACAGATGGCTTTTCCTACTACATGAGGGGAAAGCCAAAAGGGAACTGAAACGGACGGACTCTGAGATGCCTGACATAGGTTGGGATTGTCTTGAAGGCTTGTCTGGTGATGTTGCCGAGTAGGTGTGTACTTCTGTGGAAAGCCGAATGAGCTCTGGAAAAGGGGCGGCCTTGCGCCGAACCGAGTACCGTCTCTGAGTAGGGGAGTACGACCACTGGAAAGCCGAATGAGCTCTGGAAAAGGGGCGGCCTTGCGCCGAACCGAGTACCGTCTCTGAGTAGGGGAGTACAACCACTGGAAA